>JH156775.1:43148-57129 GCA_000226015.1 Mnemiopsis leidyi
TACCTTCTCTTTATAATTAGGTACCTTCTCTTTATAACTAGGTACCTTCTCTTTATAACTAGGTACATTTCTTTATAACTAGGTACCTTCTCTTTATAACTAGATACCTTCTCTTCATAACTAGGTACCTTCTCTTTATAACTAGGTACCTTCTCTTTATAACTAGGTACCTTCTCTTTATAACTAGGTACCTTCTCAATACACATGCCTTTTATACAATTCTAAATTACTGAATTATCTGTGTATATTTGTGAATGACTTAGTTAGCTCTTAGTGAGAAACTCTAATTAACCACACTCAGACTCTACCGGACTTGGTTAGTTCTAAGTGAGAAACTCTAACTAAGCACACTCAGACTCTACCGGATTTAGTTAGCTCTAAGTGAGAAACTCTAACTAACCACACTCAGACTCTACCGGACTTAGTAAGCTATAAGTGAGAAACTCTAACTAACCACACTCAGACTCTACCGGACTTAGTTAGCTATAAGTGAGAAACTCTAACTAACCACACTGAACACTCAGACTCTACCGGACTTAGTAAGCTCTAAGTGAGAAACTCTAACTAACCACACTCAGACTCTACCGGACTTAGTTAGTTCTAAGTGAGAAACTCTAACTAACCACACTCAGACTCTACCGGACTTAGTTAGCTCTAAGTGAGAAACTCTAACTAACCACACTCAGACTCTACCGGACTTAGTAAGCTCTAAGTGAGAAACTCTAACTAACCACACTCAGACTCTACCGGACTTAGTTAGCTCTAAGTGAGAAACTCTAACTAACCACACTCAGACTCTACCGGACTTTGTTAGTTCTAAGTGAGAAACTCTAACTAACCACACTCAGGCTCTACCGGACTTACAAGGATCGCAAATACGTCTACATGCTTATGGAGGTATGTCTGGGAGGAGAATTGTGGACTATTATGAGAGACCGGGGTTGCTTCGATAATAACACCACCAAATTCTTTGTCGCCTGTGTCGTAGAAGCTTTCGACTATTTGCACAGGTGAATTTAGTTAATATGAAGTTTAGTTACTATTAAATTTAGTTACTATGGATTTTAGTTAATATGAAGTTAAGTTAATATGGAGTTAAGTTTCTATGGCGTTTAGTTGCTTTGTAATTAAGGAACTATGTAGTTTAGGAACTACAACAAAGGAGTTTTACAATGAAGTTTGGTTACAAGGGAGTTTGGTTACTATGAAGAAGTTCCGAGTGCGACAGCTAATTACACACTGTGTTCAGGAAAGGAATTGTCTACCGAGATTTGAAGCCGGAGAATCTACTCCTAGACGCTGAGGGTTATGTCAAGCTATGTGACTTTGGCTTCGGAAAGAAGATCGGGCATGGCAGAAAGACGTGGACTTTCTGCGGTACCCCTGAGTATGTAGCTCCAGAGATCATCCTCAACAAGGTGAATTTTTTTCTGGATAATCTCAACCTTCAGTGTCATGGCTCATCTTTACCACCATCCGTCAGTGTCATGGCTTATCTTCACCATCATCCGTCAGTGTCATGACTTATCTTCACCATCATCCGTCAGTGTCATGACTTATCTTTACCACCATACATCAGTGTCATGACTTATCTTTACCATCATCCCTCAGTGTCACGACTTACCTTCACCACCATCCCTCAGTATCATGACTTATCTTCACCAACATCCCTCAGTGACATGACTTATCTTCACCACCATCCCTCAGTATCATGACTTATCTTCACCGCCATCCCTCAGTGTTATAACTTATCTTCACCACCATCCCTCAGTGTCATGACTTATCTTCACCACCATCCCTCAGTGTCATGACTTATCTTCACCACCATACCTCAGTGTCATGACTTATCTTCACCACCATCCCTCAGTGTCATGACTTATCTTCACCACCATCCCTCAGTGTCATGACTTATCTTCACCACCATACCTCAGTGTCATGACTTATCTTCACCACCATCCCTCAGTGTCATGACTTATCTTTACCATCATTCCTCAGGGCCACGACTTATCGGCCGACTACTGGTCGCTGGGAATCCTGATGTTCGAGTTGCTGACAGGGAGTCCGCCTTTCTCCGGAGCAGACCCCATGCAGACATACAACCTCATCCTCAGGGGCATGGACATGGTTGAGTTCCCTAGAAAGATCAACAAGTCAGCCCAGCACTTGGTCAAGAAGCTGTGTCGGGACAACCCTGCTGAGAGAATCGGTTATCAGCGGGACGGTCTGAGAGACATCAAGAAGCACAAGTCAGTACTGCAACATTTAGTAATATATTGTCATTCCGTCTGTAACAAGTACTGCAACATTTAGTAACATATTTTCACTCCTTCTGTAACAAGTACTGCAGCATTTAGTAACATATTGTCATTCCTTCTGTAACATGTAGGTGTAACTGCTCACTTGTAACGCAAAATAACTTTTACTAGGTGGTACCAAGGCTTTGACTGGGAGGGTCTAATCAACAAGCGCGTCTCCCCTCCAATCTCCCCTCGCATCAAGAACGCCATTGACTCCAGTAACTTTGACTCCTATCCCAAAGACAACGAAGAAGCTCCCGATGAAATGTCTGGATGGGACGCCGATTTTTAAGAAAAATTGGGTTTTGCTGTATCAGCAACGCAGAGACGCAGTTTTACCCGGCTCGCAGTTAGCTTGGAGCCACGTTAGTGCGGCCACCCCGGGGACGAGAGGAGCATCTTGTGTCTTTTTACTTTTTAGTACACAAGTTAAATTTATTTTTATACATCCAACATTCCAAGCTGTATTTCACATCATGAAGATCATTACAATTTCTGTTAGTATTCGGCAATCTCTTCGGAAAATACAAAATGTGTCAAGGTTTTCTGTGGACAACTGACATCACACTTGTGCTTGTGTCTACCTGGCTTCTCTCCTTGCCCGCCTGCACCGACGCTTCTTATCATTTTCTACGGAAATACTCGTCATCAACCGACAGCAGGTGAAGTGTCTATTTCTCGTTACCATGACAACGAGTTGTTTCCTTAGCGACCTTTTTGAACATGGAGGATAGCAATGTGGCCTTTAAGAGGAGACGTGGATTTCTAGTTCGTAACTTTGAGTAAATTTTTAGCGAGTTTAGAAATATTCTATGAAATGTACATTGTTTGCAACTGTTCAATTCTTTTACCTTTTGAGTGCGTTTTTGTGTACCAAAGAATAATTTTGTGACTAACTGTGACTTAGGCTTGTTTTAATAAGTGTCTCACTGCTGCACGTGCAGCAAGGCACTCTGCATGGCAATTTGACGGCGTGTGTGGACTATACAAAACATCTCACCTTATATTTGAGTTTATTGTGTTGATGATGTTGTTTTGACTTAAGTTTAACTGCTAACTTAATAGATTAAGATTGAAAAACAATAAATTTAATTGATAACAAGCAGATTTCGCAGCGTTATTTTTGCAACTGCAAGCACAAAGCACATCGTTTAAATAAATATACTTAGATTTATATAAATATAATTGTATTTTCATTTCAAATTTGGTGCGCTCATTACTTGCTACTGTTCACCGTCAACATTCCGGTTATTGTACTTATAATGAGTTTGACTTTCACTTAGTAACTAATATTAATAAAGTATTCAAAATCTTAATTTGTTGTGTGCTAAAATTTTGGTCTGTTTTAATACAGTATAATAAGTAAGTAAAGTGTTTTTATTGTTGTCTCCTAATCTGACCCTCTAATTTTAGGCGGCACCCTTCCCTCCCCAGGAACATGATTCAATGTTCCAAAATGTGCTTCAAGTAAGTTCATTAGTCTAGAAAGCTTTAACTTTCCGCCTGAGGTAGTCCCAAGTCCGGTTTACTACAGAAGATATCTCTGTTTACGTTATATAGAGATCACGGCTACACCAATCAGTTTATTGCAATGTTATTTTCTGATTTTCATTTTGTTTGGCTTTAAGTTGCTCTAACTAGAACCCTTTTGCGCGCGTCGCGCGCGCCACCGGAGGTGGCGTAGCCGTAAGCGCCTGGTAGTGGTTAGGTGAAGGCTTAAAGTTTAATTGCTAAGCCAGCATAGCCCTGTGGCTCGCGCTGCCGCGCCCTATTGGGACACACATAGGTGTTAGCTTTTGCGTCGCGCGTCCGTCCCAATTTCGCGCTAAGCTCGCACAGGGATATACGTGTTTAGCAAAAAGTTTAATGGACGTCAGAATACTTGGAGAAGTAACAGAAATCTTTTGTAAATCTATCCCGTGACCGTAGTTTTCCGCCTGTAAGCTGTTTTGTTACATTGTCAGACGTTGTCTGACCTGCGGCCGCCCCCATAATTTTCAACATTGAAAATGGGCCGCAACGCAAGGCAATCGTTATAAGTACAACGGTTGCTAAGCCAACATAGCCTTGTAGGTTGATAACCTACTCACTACTGTCGCGGCCATCACGCGCTCTCAAGACGCGCATCGCCCGTTGAATTACCGTTGAACATTGTCTGACTTTGTCCGACCCTCATTCGAAGCGAATAGAGGGAATAAAATGACAGGAGGGTGCGCGCTGCCGTACAACTACAAACTACAAGTTGAACATAAGCCCTGTGGCTCGCGCTGCGCGCGCCCTATCGAGACGCACATAGGTGTGAGCTTTTGCGTCACGCGTCCGTCCGAATTTCGCATTAAGCATATGATCTTACAGGGATGTACGTGTTTAGCAATCACAACGGTAGACAGATATGATCTCGTCAATGTTTGCCTGTGGACATCAGGCTAATTGTTGCTTTGCAACAATTTCCTCCGAACGGAGGGAAACGTAGAGAGAGCCGCGCAACGCCCGGTAAGTCAATGTGACCTAAGTTTGCTACACGTTGCATAGCCCTGCTGCCGCGAAGCGGCAGCCTCATGCGCGCGCGACGTGAGACACAACGTGAGACAAACCTAAGTTTAGTAGTTCCGTCAAAATTTGATTCTGGGCCATCTGATCCTCCGACCACCCCATTACAATTATACCAGGCGCTGCGCGGCTCTCTCTACGGTCAATGCAACAGAGACGGAGGTCCCCAGGCAAACCACCCAACGGACACAAGTACAACGACGTAAATCCACGTTTGTTTCTACGGCAAAGCAAAGTGTTCCTGTTTGGTGGATTACAGCGCCTAATAGGGGGCGCGGGCTTGTCCGGAACTGAAAAACCAATCAGCTCATAAAAACTTCATAGCTGCTTAATTGGACCAGCTAACCTGTAACCACATTATCTAGGTCATCTCGCAAAATCTTTAGCTGTGTGGTTCACCTTATTTCCCGTGTGCAACTACTTTACCAGTGGACTGTGCATAGTCCATTATAAGACTAATTATTTGACCAATGTGGAGCGTAGTGGAATGGGAAACGACCAATTTAAGTATTTTGTGGTAACTGTGTCAATCTGGTTAGAACTGCGCCAAACAAGCTGCCCAAGATATGGTGAATATGTGATACATCCTGTATCATCCCAACCAAATGAACTGCAGAGATATCAGGAAATAGCAGCTGGCTGAATGGTTGTACACTACCTACTGCCTACTGGATCTTTGCAGTCTATCCCTCATTGGCGTTGCAGCTCTAACTAGAGCAGTTGAAGGACGAGAGGATTACAGACTTAGCTACAAAAACTGTTGTTCAGAAACAGATGATCGAAATGAAGAACAAGGAGCTCAACTGAGCTGTTAAAATAACTGTGCAGGATACTGTTAAGGAGACTGTCACCTCAGAGCTAAGATCATTATATTTGTCAGTGGTGGGCTAGAGACGAGGACCAGAGTAAAAACGAAGTTGTGTTCAGAATGCTGGAGGAGGATGAGCAGAATGTGAACTTGAAGGTTGAGTTGTTTCTCAACAAACAGGATGAGAACCCCCACATAACAGACTGCCACAGGATTGGTCAGAAAAAGCATGGGGTGCATAGACCTATTCATTTCAAGGTCACTAGCTTAGGCACTGTCTATCAGATTCTAACAAAAGCAAAACTGTTAAAGGACACTGAAGGCTTTCAGAGGATCTTCATCTCTCCCAAAAGATTGAGGAGAGGATCAACCGCCGAAAGTTGGTAAGCGAGTTGAAGGACAAGAGCGCAGCCGGTCCAAACAAACACTACTTGATTCGGAAGTGTGAAGTTGTGCTGTTGAGTGAGTGATCGGGATGTGTGAAGAATTTATAGTTTATGTTTTATTGATGTGTAATTCTTCTCACAACACACTATTCTCATTTCCTTTTTTCACATTTTCACATCACCCTCACATTCACAGATGTTAATAATTTCTATTTTTTGTTTCCGGAGGGGCCATGTTTTGCAAACATAGCTTACTATGTATTGATTGTGTTTTGGTATCCCGTCTCTTTTTATTGTCGGTAGCACATTTAATTTTTTTGATTGCTGTACTCTAAAGTTCGAAAAGTTCGAAAATAACAATGAACTACTTACCTAGGATATGAGTATTCATGATAAAAAGGACCAGAACT
Source organism: Mnemiopsis leidyi (assembly GCA_000226015.1). Classification (NCBI taxonomy): domain Eukaryota; kingdom Metazoa; phylum Ctenophora; class Tentaculata; order Lobata; family Bolinopsidae; genus Mnemiopsis; species Mnemiopsis leidyi. The sequence goes on from JH156775.1 coordinate 49,600, forward strand.
TATTGCTACTTAGATCACTCTTGAAACTTCGGCATAAAGATTTGTTTGATTTGCCTTCACTAAACTTTGAGATCACTCTTGTACATCAGTTGCTGCAGAGAAACACAAGTCAGCACCGTACTCGCAAGTATTTCCGACTTAGCACTCAAGTACACAAGAGATGTTCTTATCTGACATCTATCCTTGAACCTTTCAAAAAAGATTTTGATGCCACATGCTTAAAGCTGAAAGACTCATCAAATAATCCACAATCTTTTCATTGCTTACTGCTAAAATCTAGGAATTTACTCGAGGAAACTTCAAAAATAATGGGCCTTTCAGTTAAAGCTCTTTTTGAGCTTCAGAGATATCTTGCAAATTGCGAGTTTGTCAAATTCATCATTACTCTTATCTCTGTTATTTCCAACATTCATTATATTATAAGTAAAGCTAACAAAGTGTCTGGGAAAATCATTAATTTGTTGTCTCATCATGATCCATGTCATTCAACAAAAGATATGGCTAACCACTCCTCATCAGATCTTTTTACTGTATTCGAAGATGTAATCAATGATGCTAATTCAAATGCTGGCCTACAATATTGGACTGAAGCTAAAGAGGATCTGGGAGAGATAGTAACTGAAGAAAAACATGTATGCAAGCCAAACAAGGCTCTTTATCCAGTTCAAACTAAACATGCATTAAATCTGGTTCATAACATGGCCCCTTCAACTGTGGAAAACAGTTTGTTTCAATACAATGCTATTTCTAATGCCAAGGAGTCTAAAGCTGATTTTATTGTTGGAGAATTATCAGACAAAATTACCTGTGATGTTTCACTTTGTGAAACGCCTGGTAAAAAGAAAACTTTCATTAGAAGAAAACCAGCCTACAAGGTTTACAAAGAAAGACACCCTTTTATTAGGAAATTAGCAAGGTATTCCAGTGATATGTTAAGACGAGAAATCCCTGATTACTCTTTTTCATTGTATGTCAGCCTATGACTATAATTTTAAAGTATAAAAGCCTAGTCTTCGTATTAATTGAAAATATCATCAGTCTTTCAGGCCTTCTATATCATTTTTCTCCCCTCTTACCTGGCTCTGCAATCTGCTTTTTCTAATTCTCTTCACTTATTTCTCCACTCTTTTCTCTTAACTTTCCTCTATAGCTTTATCCACTCCTCTCTCCACTCTCCTCTCTCCACACTCCTCTCTCCACTCTCCTCTCTCCAATATCCTCTCTTCTCTTGCCATTTTACACTTGCTACCCTCTCCAATTTTTTCTGCCATTTCCTCTCTCCTCTCTCATCACTCCACTCTATCCTCTCTTTTCTTCACTTTCTTTTCTATATTGCCATATCCCCACTCTCTTTTTTCCAGGTTTTCCCTCACTATCCATTCTTCTTTTTTACTCTCTTCACTTTTCTCTCCCTTCTCTCCACTCTCCTTTCCACTCTCTCCTTTCTCTACTTTTCTTTCACCACTCTTTACTGACTCTTCTATTCTCTTTCAACTTTACGTTTAATTGAAAATTTTGTTCCCATGCAATTAACGGCACCTTAAAATTTGTTCTGCCATGATTTACTGATTCAGACATTAAACTTGTGTATCATTTAGACATGATATAAATGGCTCGAGTGTATGCAACACATGAGTGCAAATAAGTCAAAATTTACCTAATTTAAGGTACTGAAAATATTTTTTCTCGTACCTTCAGATTAGCTAACTTGTGATTATGACAAAAAATCGCACACAGTGCTTCAGTAGAAAGTGTGCTTGCCACCAAATATCACCTAATGTTCGATTGTGAGGAATTGAACCGAGCACAATAATGTAAAAATGGAGTATTGTCACAATTTTCTTACGATTTTGAAGAAAGATAATAACGACACATTTATATTTAGCAAGATGTAGTCTGAAATGAAAGTTATCATTTATTGATATTACCATGCATGAATAATATCACTTTTTAAGTAGTATTAACAATTAACAGATTTACAGTTTTACTGTGGTATGCCACCTGTAATCAGAGGTTGTCAGGTAAATAAAACTCGGAACACCTTCATCAGCTCAGCACTACAGCAATAGCAGCTTGATCGAGAAAGTTTTGTAACATCCATTTTTAGCCCATTTTTAGGCAACCTTCTAATTTTGTTGTTTTTTTGAGGTAAACATAGTCTAATTGGATGTATCATTCAGAAAAACCATTACCATAGCTTTCAAAGTGAGGTTATTGAGGATTACATGTTTTTTAGGTGAGAAATTTGAATATAACCTCAAATTTTGCTCATAAAATCACTTCTAGAAGGCATCTGAGGATAATTTTTTCGAATTTTGGATCAGCAGGTAAATGCCTTTCTGATGTGATAAAAATTTTTGAAGATGATGGTTGTTTAAGTGGAAATATTGAGGATAACATAAAGGTGGGTCTAACAACATCATTTATTTGATCTTGCTTTGTTCATCTGAGGGTAGCTCCTTTGGTAGTGTTTCATATCATATTGTTGTCTCACCACATACTTTACTAAATGCTATCACTAAAACATCAAAAACTTGAGATTTGTGTCAAATTGAGGGTAATTTTGAATTTTTGGATGAAATTTTTAATAATTTACCCTCAAATTGCATATTTTGATGATCTCAAGGGTAATTCTGATGCTGTTCCACACCAAAAGCAATATTGCCACTCATGAAATGAACAGTTTCCAATTTTGAGCTCTTATTGAGGATAAAACTTCAACCGACAGAAATGACCAACGGGATTGAAATTTTGAATACCCTCATTTTTCACTCTTGCTGCATTAAGTGACGAAAACTAAACTGGAGGGCCAGTTTTCAATTTAACAAACCATTCTAGGGGCAAAAATTGGACTCAAAATGACATTTCATGTGCTTAAATTGAGGATAACCTAAATTTTTGCACCTAAAATGGACTGTACAGTAGGAGGATAAGTCTTCCACTGACATAAACTATGAACTTTTTTGTTACTATTGCAGTTAATATATAAAGTCCAATAACGAAACTTGAGCTTCAAATGAGGATAAACATAAAGGATAAACAAAATGTCACAATTATCCTCATAGTGGCCACATTTTATTATAAATGTCCAAAATGACTTTTGTGGAGACATTGGGCACATTGGAATCAACTATTGACATCAAAAAAAATTTCCAATTATCCTCACACTCTTCTCCAGGTTGCCATCTACGCACACGAGTTGCGCTGCACGCTGTTACAAGACAAAATATTGGCCTGGAGTAAGAGTGAGGGTAACTTTGATTTTGAAATTAGTGATTCTTGACCTCAAAAGTACCACAAAATTGGTAAACAACATTGGAAATTCCTCTTTCATTTACTTGTAGACTTATTGAGGGTAATTAACAGAAATTTATTTTCTATGTCATACTAAAACGATAAAATTTACCCTCTTTTTGGGCACTATCTCGAGAACGCAGGGCCCTATTGACTCAAACTTGGTTTCATTTGTTAAATTTTTTCATCCTTGAAGTATCTATGTATTAAACTGTGACAAACACCTTTACAAGTGTCACTTACGAGGATAAACTGTTGGATCATTTCTTATAGAAAATACAAAATTTCCCCTAATTTGCCCTCATTTTGACCACATTTTGTAATTAGGTCAAAAATTGACTAATGCACAGACATCGGGCACATTGGAATCAAGTATTGACATAAAAAATTCCAATTACCCTCACGCTCTTCTCCAGGCCGCGTGCTGTTACAAGACAAAATGTCGGCCTGGAGTAAGAGTGAGGGTAACTTTGATTTTTAATTCAGTGATTCTTAACCTCAAAACCACTACAAAATTTGTAAACGACATTGGGAATCTCTATCTCTTTTACTTTTGGACTTATCGAGGGTAATCTTGAGAATTTCAATGTCTCCGTCACAACCAAAACCACCAAATTTACCCTCATTTTGGCCTATATCTCGTGAATGCAAGGTCTAATCTGCTTGAGCTTGGTCAGATTTTGAAGAACTCATTGAGACTGAGCCCCTGAAAGCATCATGAAAGCACAAATTCATTATCCTGATTTTATAAAACCCAAAAACCTCCAAAATAAGGATATTCTCGATTAAGCTGCTATTGCTGACTAGCATGAGCTGCATTATGTAGTATGTTAGTTATGAGGACATACAAGACATGTCTGGTCTAAGGAGCTTAGAGGAATGAGCAAAGTTACATGTACCACACCCAGACTTACTCGCCTCCCAGACTCGACATACCACACCCAGACTTACTTGCTTCCCAGACTCGACATACCACACCCAGACTTACTTGCTTCCCAGACTCGACATACCACACCCAGACTTACTTGCTTCCCAGACTCGACATACCACACCCAGACTTACTTGCTTCCCAGACTCGACATACCACACCCAGACTTACTTGCTTCCCAGACTCGACATACCACACCCAGACTTACTTGCTTCCCAGACTCGACATACCACACCCAGACTTACTTGCTTCCCAGACTCGACATACCACACCCAGACTTACTTGCCTTCCCAGACTCGACATACCACACCCAGACTTACTTGCTTCCCAGACTCGACATACCACACCCAGACATACCACACCCAGACTTACTTGCTTCCCAGACTCGACATACCACACCCAGACTTATTACCGTAAGCTTAAGTGTTTTTACTGCAATGAATACACTTGCAAGCTTGTGGGATTAATTTGATAATTGCACAGCAAATATTAGGATATATAATCCATCTTATTTCCAACGTTTTAGACGTCAGAATTCTTTTCGTGTTGGAAATATTTTCTATTATGTGACAATGATTTTACCAATAAAACATAGACTCAAGCAGTCAATTCAAGAAACATTGTAACGTAGTAAAACAAATTTCCTCTCCAAAAACTCTGACGTCTATAACGAAATTGTTTAGTAATCTCCCCAAATCTCTGACGTATATAACGAAATTGTTTATTTATCTCCCCAAAAACTCTGACGTAAATAACGAAATTGTATAGTAATCGTTTAACGACTATTCCTTGTAAGTTATGGACCTGGATAATGATGAACAGTTTGATGAGTACCCGAACCCTCCAGATGGTAAGCTAATACTTCCTACTTCCTACTGTGCTGTTTGTTTGCTAAACCTAACAAAGGTGCACATCTAGAAAAGTGTAAAGATTATTATAGAGAACAATATAGAAAACACCTCTGGGGAGGTGTCTTAAATTTTTAAAAATTTATTTTTTTCCATCTCTTATATTTTTTTGCCGAAGGCAAAAAGTAAAGTAGATGGTTTAAAGTAGTCGGATTTTTGAAGGTGGTAGGTGGGTAGGTAGGTAGATAGACATGTCCGCTGTCCGGTGTCACAAAGCAATTTAACTCATAGTGCAGTGCGCGCCACCGTTACCATGTCGACGTCACAAATTGCCTCCACAAAGTTATTCTACGTTGAATATATATTTGTGAGTTTATCACCGTTGCGCGGCGTACGTATCACTATCAGAGGATTACTATGAAGTATTACTACGAATCAGCTATCGTTTTAACTTAACGAATTGCATACCTCATCAATCGCGCTCGTCTGCACCTTATTTCACTTTCATTATCAATATGAGTTATATTTGACTAGATGTAATGCGAGAGCCGCGTATCAGCCACTGCAACATGCAAGCTAATGACACTGAAACTTCCGACAAAATTTGAGCAAAAAATAGACCTAGTCAAACTATTTGATTGCACTGTCAAAATTATCCACATCCGTTGTTTTAAATAGCTTAAATTTTACGGCCGGCTTAAAGTTTTCGAAACCGAAAACTAGTATAAATCAACAGCAGCCATTATCATCAGACAAGTAGCAATAATAATGTTTCAGTTTCACGGAAAATATTTTCACTGTAGCTTCCATGGTATTCCATCAGCAGTCTTTGAGGCAGAATTTATTTTTACAACATATCTGCTGCCCAAATTCTATGCTTCTACTTTTAGCACTAGCAGAGACCAAATCGAGGAAGCCTCTTTAGAATTTTAGAGATGGAAATCTAGCGTCCGCCTGAGACCCAACTAAGCGGGCGTAATTCTTGTTTCAAAATTTATTATTTCAATTTTTTCTAGGTCATTCTATGTTAAGAAAACCATATGAATCGTAAATTGCCTGTTGTGTGGACAGCGAGTAACGCCAATAAGGGGGGGGGGGGGGGTATTACAATGAACATGACGCCCTGGAATTTGCCCCATGGTCAATGTTCAAAAACTTGCCATGTCCACCTGCGATGAAACCCAGGAATTTCCTTATGGTCGTGGTCAGAATGGACGTTTTATGATCAAATTTCTTTAATTCTAATTTTGAGTTCATCATTGTGACTATGGAAAATTTGGATTTTTGCCATGTTCAGATCATGGTCAAGATTTTTACCATTTGACTACGGTTATGTTAAGAGTTTGACCATGACATCCGGACGTAGGTCAAATGGTCGAAAAATGGTGGTCATCTTACCCCCCCCCCCCCTATAAGGTATTTCTGATTGTGACAATCCCTTTGTACAAAAGATAAAGCATTAATTATTAAATAAGTAATGATTGAAGTGGTGTTGTGATGTCTATCTTATCTAGATGTTACACTCAGGTAATTCAGTCCCGACAGTAACGTGTTACTTTGACAGTACATTGTTGCTTATCTCAACTTCTTATCATTTCCAACATCCTCGTTATAATTTCAAACTCGGTTATTTATTTTGTTGCATAATGGAGGTCTCACACTTCATTAGTAGTGTCATACTGAGAGGTTTTTTTAACATTTTTTTCTTGGCTGCTCTCCTTTTTACCATACTACATCTTTGTGAGTATAATTGTATATGTGTGTGTGTTGGTTTGTGTGTGTTCGTTTGTGTGTGTTTGTGTGTACTGTGTGTGTGTGTGAGTGCGTGCTTTTGTGTGTGTGTGTGTGTTCGTGTGTGTGAGTGCGTGTGTGTGTGTGTCTGTGTGTGTGTCTGTGTGTGTGTCTGTGTGTGTGTCTGAGTGTGGGTGAGTGGTAACCAGGTCAGTTACCATGGTAACCAGGTCAGTAGCCATGGTAACCAGGTCAGTAACCATGGCACGAAAGAAGAAAAAAGTATTGGCCGACGGTGGGGGAAGAATTAAACGGCCGAAGGAAGGGTCCTGCTAGTCTATATAAAGCTAGGATATAACTAGTTTGTACCATTATACTAGAATTTGTGTGCAATATATCTATATAAAGCTAGTATATATCTAGTTTGTACTGGATTATACTAGAATTTGTGTGCAATATATCTATATAAAGCTAGGATATATCTAGTATATACTACTACACTAGAAACTGTCAACACCTACCTGCAATTCCACATTCGTGTTTTCTTGTTTGTTTCCGTGCTGAGTTGATGGGAAACTACATTCCCAATGTCGAAAGAGCAACTGAGATCGCTACTGAGTTTGGTAAGTTTGGGACACTGAGATCGCTACTGAGTTTGGTAAGTTTGGGACACTGAGATCGCTACTGAGTTTGGTAAGTTTGGGACACTGAGATCGCTACTGAGTTTGG
>JH156825.1:18858-31500 GCA_000226015.1 Mnemiopsis leidyi
ACGACTTATCCACGCCATTTGTAAAAACACAACGTTGTACGAATAAAGGTCGCATATACAATATAATAATGGCGACGTTATGCAGACTCAAGAGATTTGAAACAAACAATGAAAGAAACGCGCGATTGTGTTCAAACTTTGCGCGTGCAGCGTGTAGTTTTTAAATCTTGCATCGAACGGCGGCATTAATTCGCGCGTCTAACACGTGCAGAACAATGAAATTGACCGGAATGACGTCTGGTTAGTGGTTTGCGATATGCGAATTGCGAGTTGTGTATTTCTATTCCTCATTCCGCGAATTGTAATAACAATAAGCAACGGCATGATACGGGAAATTCAGCGGTCGCCTGACACAGTGAAAGCGGCCGCAATTCTTGTTACTTTTGTGATTATTGTAATGTTACTGTCAATAGTTCACATCCCCTCTTCATCAGCCCTCACAGGAACTGACACCACCCCACTCATCATTTAAGGCTCACTTCACTCTTCACCTCTAGCTGCGACAATTAACACATGTTTTTTGAAAGCTTCTTCGACATCAAACTCGTATCTATATACGTCTACCAACCCCCCTACAAGTTTTACATTATATTTAAAGTATCAAAATTGGATTTATAAACACGTTATTTTATATCTCATGTTTACAATTTTTATCACTGTAATTGAGTCAGCATGAGATTTAAAGAATAATCATATATAAAAAGTTTCAAGGCCTCAACACCTAAAGTAAACAAATCTATACCCGCTCATCAGGGGACATCGCAGGGATGAACACTCTTAATCCTATAGTTACCTACGGGGCACGAAGCATCCGGCTCAGTGCCAAGACCATGATACAAACTTTGCTATTAAATAAACCTCAAGGTTTTAGCAAAAGGCTTATCTTAGACTTGAATATTCAATCGGGCTTGACCTCGATGAGCAGGCATCCACCTGGCGAGCACAACAGCATGAACCAAGTGCATGCATGATGCAGTGCAAGGGATAATGAGCTTCGTGTGTCACTGCCAGTGGCCGAACAAAAACTCAATAAATTCTAAAATTTTTTTATATGGTACTTGCAGTGATCAACTGGGATCCTGGTGAAATCCCTGTCCCCCAGTGAACTCTCTGGCTCCTTCTAAGGACACCCCGTAAAATAGCCCATCCCTTGTGATTACTGTACTTTCACACAATGGAACATCCCCGATCCACAGGGGGCCTTAACCGGGCCTTGTTATGTCCTTTAGAAGTAGGTACCAGCCTAGATGACCCCAAACCAGCTGGGTTTTCGGTACACTCCTGCATTTCATTTCTTGTTAACTTGGAATGGCACAGTGGCTGCAGGGTGCCCACCGACAAAATGTAGATGAAAAGGTGGATTGAATGTAAATCAAAGGGGTACCACCTCATCAAAGACAGGGCCCCATTTATTTCAATAAACTGTCTTCTTTTGGGTAAAAAAACATGCTTTTAGGCATTTTGATTATTTCGTGTGAGCAGTGTTAGATGTATAAAAGGGAATGTGAGGTGTTAAGGTTAAAGTATTAAAAGTTGATTATAATGTGATTTCAGACCAAAGCTTTCACTGTATTGGTTAGGATTCTGTTCTATCAAACTTAATTGAATAAAAAAAAGTTATACCCCAACGAGTATGAAACGCTTTAGTAAAGTGCAATTTTAATAGGTACTTGAACCATTCTTTTTCTTGACCAGGAGATATACTTTTTTGTATCATGTGAATGTGTTGGCCCTACTGTTTTTGTTCCAAATTTGACTGACTGTGGTTGACCCCTAAAAATACCAAATACACAGAATCTCAGAATCTTGACATTGGTTTCATGAACTTAGTATCTATCTATTTTAGGGGGCTGCTGGTGTAGTGGTTTCCATCTTGGCTCCCACCCAGGAGGTTGGGGGTTCAAATCCCCTATCCCCCAGTCCTAGAGAACTGCGCTTAAGACATTTGCCTATGCAACCTTCTTCAGCCGAATGATCGGGAAACTGTGATTGAGGGTTAAATGAGTAGCTGCCCATTGGTAAACACTACCTCAACAGTCGCTGGCGTGTATGTATAATTGTACATTCGGCCTCGGGTAATTGGCCGTTATACTTGTGGAACATGTGCCTGTTGGAGTGTCAGAATTAAAATAAGTATGAGATGATAAAAAAAAGCATTTAGCACGTAACCTACCTCATGTTAAAGCATAATGAAATATGATAAGTCGGACAAAAAAGGTGATATTTCTAGGGTCATATTTCAATGATGATACTTAATCATGTGGGAGAACTGTGTCATTTGAGAGTTATTTGTACATGACACATTCAATTCTTTTATTTGCAGCTGCAGTCCGAGTTGAAGAGTAAATCCTGGAACATGGACGAATTCAAGGCTCGACTCACCAGGATGTATTCAGCCATAAATTTGTCTTTCAAACGTTTTCACGTGACACTTTTCTTGACACTGATTGGTAAGCTGTTGATACCGACAATCTACACCTCGTGCAGAGTTTACATTCTTGGCTCTTTGCCAGATGAAAGTGTCATTAACGTTATCTCCCAAATGGTTTGGGTAACTGTCATAATGGAGATCATGGAGGAGGCTCTGCTCATGCCCTTGTACCATTGCTTCGGGGAAGCTGCAGCTGCTGAAGACGATGAACGACTAGTCCCTAAAGTTAGGAGCGGATTTTACATATGTCTCGGTTTTTACACACTCTTCTGCTCTGTCATCGCTATCATCACTCCCCAGCTTATAGAAGTAATGGGAATAAAACAGGACTTTGGTGGGGAGACGTCTAAATATATAAGGCTGGAGCTGGTGGGTGTTTTCTTGAAGGGCATTGTGAAGCTTCATGGCATTGTACTGCTGATCAAGGGGAAGAGTGTGTACCTCAATATTATCCTCTTTGTTCAGCTCTTTTGTGCGGTTCTGTCTGATACATTCTTTTTTTCGTAAGTACTATTTGTGTTCTCCATTCAATTAGTTCTACCAAAATTTGTTCAATTCTCAAAACAAGTTTTTAAGGTTATCGGTGAGATTTGTATACTTTTACTCCAGTCAACAAATAACTTTAAACATGTCACAGGAACTTGAGTGTATCACTGAAGCTTGGCTCGACAGGAGTAGCATACTCCTCAATAATCCAACAATTCGTCTCCTCACTAATTACTCTCATCCTTGCTACCCTGTCCTTGAAGACTCCCACACTCCAACACTTCACCCTCAACCCTGCTAGCGACTTCACCTGGCTGAAACTCTGGACACGGCAAGGTCTTTACTCGGGGTTCGAGTCTCTAGTTCGCAACTTTGTCTATTTGCTGGTCGTCCTGAGAGGGATGAACCTACTTCACGAGCAGGACGTTTACTGGATCGCTAACAACTTCATCTGGAGCTGGTTGCTGCTCCCGGTACTCTCCCTCTCTGAACTTCTACGACAAGATGTTGCTACCAACAATCCCCGGGAGAGTTTTAAAGTGATCATACCTGCGTACAGCGTTATTGCTATGTCTGTTGTGTTCCTGTGGGCGGTAACCACCCCCGGATGGTACGGGTTTATCGTGACAGTCCTAAATGCTGGAGATAGAAAACCAGGGGTCATCACTAGACTTGTTTTCCAGCTCATGGCGGGTTACTTGTTCTTCATTGTTAGCCATCTTAACAGATCCATTTTCTATGCCAAGGGAAAGGTAAGAGTTGAAATGATATTTTTTATAAGTTTGTGAATTTATGCAGTTGCCATGGTTTCAGGACAAAATTTATTCTAATGTAAAGGCTTTTAGGTGGTCCGGTATTATTTATGCTCTGATAACATATTACATAATGCTCATATACTAACAAATTACCTCAAAACATTTGAAACGTTATTATTACAATCTGAGCGGGAAAGGCGTGTATAGGGCAAGTTTTTGTCCCCTTCCCATCACCTACTGTGCAACACAGTTAAAAAGTCACATCACAATCCCACTAACAAGCCCCTTTTCCGCAGATCCAGTACCTGTGCATAACTTCCTCCACCGCCAGTGTATTCATGGTGTTCCTCTTCCTCCTTGTTATCTTCGACTTCATCCCAGCAACCCTGCAGATAGTTGCCGGGATATTCTCCGCCAACATGGCCCTGGGTGGCATCGTTTCGGTCATACTTCTTAAGTACATGTTGTTAACGCTCGATGTGACTCTTCCTAAAACTGATGCTGAGAAACAGTTGAGAAGTAAGAGACAGTAAGACAGTGCCTAACTTGAAAGTGAGAGAAAAATGGGCGTTGATGCCTAAATCTGGTACTTGTATGGGAGGGGTGTGTAACTGTAGTAATGAACAATAAAGTTTTGTTTTGGAACACATAGACCGTCAGAAACCCCATTTTTTGTACAGTTTTTTTAAAATATTATTTCAATGCATTTTATCAGATTTTATCAAATGTTGGGTATCTAGAAGTAGATTGTAAGATGATTCATGTTATGCATTTGATTTTCAGTAAATTTCAATATTTTCTTTATTAAACCACGTTTTTAATTTTAATTTTTTATTTCGTGAAATTAAATATGATGTGATTTATCTGATCGACATATTTTACAAATTTACAAAAATGTCTATGTTTACATGCGTTGAAATCAAACTTCAAAGTAACAATAATGATCCGCAACTTTGCGTTCTCCAATGAAAGAATCTTCCAGGCTGCTGCCCCTTCAGTAAAACCGTAAAAGCCTGATTACAGGTTTATCAGATACAAAACTATTCCAGTAATCTTTAGCATGTAATACGGTGTCGAACCAGTGACTAGAGAATCATTCAAACGGCAAGAATTGTATTGTCAATCAATATCTGATACTCCGGACTCCTGTGTCATCTGTTAAAAACTCGTGTTACAGTAGTTACAAGTATAGAAAACTAAAAACTCGTGTAACAGTAGCTTCATGTACAGGAAACTAAAACACGTATTACAGTAGCTTCAAGTATAGAAAACTAAAAACTCGTGTTACAGTATTTACAAGTACAGAAAACTAAAAAACTCGTGTTACAGTAGTTACAAGTACAGGAAACTAAAAAAACTCGTGTTACAGTAGTTACAAGTATAGAAAACTAAAAAACTACGTGTAACAGTAGCTTCATGTACAGGAAACTAAAAACTCGTATTACAGTAGCTTCAAGTATAGAAAACTAAAAACTCGTGTTACAGAAGCTTAAATATAGAAACTAAAAACTCGTGTTTCAGTAGCTTCAAGCGTAGAAAACTAAAAACTCGTGTTACAGTAACTTCATGTACAGGAACTAAAAAACTCGTGTAACAGTAGCTTCAAGTACAGGAAACTAAAAACTCGTGTTACAGTAGCTTCAAGTATAGAAAACTAAAAACTCGTGTTACAGTAGCTCAAGTACAGGAAACTTAAAACTCGTGTTACAGTAGCTTCAAGTATAGAAAACTGAAAAAACTCGTGTTACAGTAGCTCAAGTATGGAAAACTAAAAAACTCGTGTAACAGTAGCTTCAAGTACAGAAAACTAAAAACTCGTGTTACAGTAGCTTCAAGTACAGGAAACTAAAAAACTCGTGTAACAGTAGCTTCAAGTACAAAAAACTAAAAAACTCGTGTAACAGTAGCTTCATGTAGAGAAAACTAAAAACTCGTGTAACAGTAGCTCAAGTATAAAAAGAGACACGTGACCGATGCAGCACTGTGTACCGAGACACGCGGCACTGTTGGAATCCCAGTACAGGTCTCTAGAGGAGTTCATACTCTCAACTAGAAAGTTACTTGTACTTACTGGAGCCGGCTTGTCTACTGAATCAGGTAGTGTTCATAAAATTGTACGTCATACACATTAACATTCAAATATTGATTCTAGTACAGGTTGAGACGCATTTTATCAATTCTTGACGGAAATTTATTACCGAAATGCCTCTGCCCTCTGTAATTCAGCGGGACAATTTGAAAAAAACTCATCTCCCACCAATTCCGTTATGTTCTCGAACGAACCCCAGACGCGACAATTTTCACCCCGGACAGAACAATTCGAACCCCAGACACTACAACAGTAGGCTCGTACACAACAATTCTAACCTCGGGCTCAACAATTCTAACCCTGACACAAAAATGCTAACCCCGGACACAACAATTCTAACCCCGGACACAATAATTCTAACCCAGGACACAACAACTCTAACCCCGGACATAACAACTTTTACCCCGGACACATCAACTCTAACCCCGGAGACAACAATTCTAACCCCGGGCACAATGAAATCTAGCCTCAGGCACAATAATTCTAACCCTGAGACATAAATTCTAGCCCTGGACACAATAATTCTAACCCCGGACTGACGCAGGAATCCCGGACTACAGAAGTGAAGGTGTGGGTCTCTACGACCGAACTAAACACCGCCCCATACAGCACATGGAATTTATGACGGACTTCCAGGCCAGACGCAGGTACTGCACTGACCAAGTATGGATCTCATTATCCTTTATAGTTGATTTTAGTTGGCTATAGTTAGCTTTACTTCCATATTGTTTTCAGTTCGCCATGGTCGGCTTTAATAAAATAAAATTAGATAAGGATATATAATTGATGTTAATTTTATCAGTAATCAGATGCTATACCGATCTTGTTTAACTTTGACAATACGAAAGGCCCAAGTTTAGTTTTTGATCTCTGTGATTTACATAAGATACTGAAATCTTGTGTTTCAGATACTGGGCCAGGAACTACATAGGATTTCCAATTTTCATTTCTAAAGTTCCCAATACCGCACACACTGTTCTCGCTGACATGGAAAAATATAAAATGGTGAGTTCTTGAGCACAATTTTATGCGTTTCTGTCCCACACTTCCCAGAGTTAAATAAACTGTACTCTGTAAGTGTGTGCAAAAATACTGTTTTGTTTAAACTCAAGTTTAACAAAAAAAATTTCCTTGTGTTTGACGTGACACCACATTCCGGAAGGTAGACTGGTTAGTGACGCAGAACGTGGACCGCCTCCACCAGAAAGCGGGGAGCACTAAAGTGACGGAACTACACGGCACAACAAACATTGTGACCTGTCAGAAATGTGACTATGTGACCGACAGGGAGTCCTTTCAGGTCGGTAGTTATTAAATGTTAAGAGGACTTGTTTGTGTTTATCTGCGAAAGCTTAGAAATCACATTTAATGTAGTTCGTGTCATTTATGAAGATTAACGCAATATGGTCACTGGTCAGTCCAAAAACGTTATCGTTTACGGCTTAACGAGTCACGATTGTTTAAGATCAAACAATATAGCAGAAATTACACGTGCTACTACATATCTCAGAAATATATCCGTGAAAGAAACAAGGAGTTTGAGGCCGACATAATAAACGTGACACCGGATGCAGATGCGGAGATCGACGTGGAACTTATCAAGAAATTTAACATTCCTCTTTGTCCTGATTGCGGATCTGACCTCCTCAAACCTCAGGTATTATACATTATAGGTTATGTAAGTGTGTTTTGTAAGTACATTTTGTATGTAGTTTATGTATGCACACTCAAATCTAATGGGTCAGAGAAAGGTATTTTAAGGAGGGTTCACTAATTATGACCAACGAGAAGCTAGTGATAGTGCTTTCTAGATTTTATTGTTTAAAATGACCCCTCCCCAAAATTACCTTTATCTATTTTAAATTGGTTAACAGGTTGTATTTTTCGGAGCGAATGTCTGTAAAGAGAAAGTACAACATTGTTATGACAGACTACACGACAGTGATGGAATACTTGTTGCTGGGTCATCCCTACAAGTAATGTCCGGTAAGTTTACACTGACAGTTTCGTCATTGCTGTAAGTCTTTGCTAATGCTGTAAGTAATTGATAGTGCTGTAAGTATTTGATAGTGCTGTGTTTGATTTAAAGTGCTGTAAATATCACTCGCAGAACGCACATAGAGGGTCATCCCAGGTTATAAACAGGATCGTTTTTTAGAAGAAGCTAAAAGGACTGGAGTAGTAATAAGACTAGTAACCACATCTATTAATATGTGCCTAACAACTTTCTAATTTAACAAAGAACTACACACTCCCAGGATACAGGTTCCTGTTGGAAGCAAACAGAACAGACAAGCCGACAGCGATCTTGAACATCGGACCAACCCGAGCTGATCATCTGGCGGATGTGCGAGTATCGGCTCGTTGTGGGGAGTTCTTTGAGCGGTTCAGCGAACTTAACTTGTGATTACACGTGATAGGAACTTCAGAGTTGTACGCTAAACATGTGTGTTATAAGTGTAGTGTCTAACAAATTGAGGATATTTAGATACGAGTTATAGCTGCACGTAAACATCTTTTTCGGTAAAGGGGCTAGAGGTGATCAGAAAATTTTACAATGGCCCTACTCAATACTCAAGTATTAAATAGTAAAATAATACTTACTATTTAAAAGTTTCCAGTTAGTCTGGAAGTATTAATTTTAATTTACTTAAGTATTTGGCTTACTGATGATTTCTACTCTTGTAAAATTGGAGGGTGGTGGGTAAGTCACTGACCATGACCATGACACCCTGGAATTTCCTCAAGGCAAATGGTCAAAAAACCTCGCCATGACCATGGAGAATTTGGATTTTTTTCATGACCGTGGTCAAAATCTGGCCATTTGACCACGGTAATATACAAAATGTGCAAAGTACTTAAACTTGCAAGTGTCACATCTAATTGATAAAATAATTGACTTCTGGACATAGGCCAAATGGTGAAAAATCATGGTCATCTTGCCTCCACCCCTAAATTTCAGTGACCGGAATTAAATTCCCTAACTTACTTGATGTACGTATGAGAATTTTGTAATTTGAGAATTTTTACCTATTTATTATGTTTACAAATATGAGCCACAGTCGACAAAATTCATATTTTCTTTTTAGCATATGTAATATCATGTTAAGCCGGGTTTATCATGTGTTTGTGTTTCTTTGAACCATATCAGGGTAGTTTGTAACCTTATCTTAAGAAACCTTTCTAGATCCTGGCAATTTATGTGAAGTTAGAGCCATACATACGGTCAGGTTGAAGCTCGTTTTATACATAATTTGGCGCATCAATTTACCAACAGAAACTGCTAATATCAATATAGGAGCAAGAATTAAGTTATTGCTTTAATCATGCTAGTAGGAAAATTGCAAGATAAAACTCATTTACTTTGTTTACATTCACTTACTAAGACGGTCCCCAATACAGATAATCCCTAACTTGGGCAGTTCTTTATTGAAGGAATAATATTTTTAATAATTAGACACGAAGAATGTCCCTAACAAAGGTGGTCCAAAAACAACAGCCTCGAAATCCTATTGCACACGTAGCTCTTGCCGACACTGAAAAACATAAAATGGATAGATTGAAGGCACATCTTCAATGCGATTCTGTTTCCACGCTTACTTGAGTTTGATGAACTAAACTCTAAAACTGTGTTCAATGTAGTTAAAGTTCAGAAAAAAGTTCCTTGTCGGTTTTTGTTCAACTTCAAAGAGTCAAAAAGTAAACAAAATTACAAGTGACACGTGCATCTGGATTTATCCTTACATTTTAATAGATTCACGACCTTTATGAATGAATCAATTCACGTTAAATCAATTCAGAAACTAGGCTGTATTCAATGCGTTCAATTTCAAATCGGGGAATGTTGACAAAAGAATCTTGTCTAAATATTCAACACACTAAAATACAATGCCCCGAAAAGTGCCAGCTTATTGTCTCTCAGAAAAGTTAAGGTTTTGAAAAAACATTTTTTCAAATTACAAAATTCTATGTTCCCATTCCCAGAAATAAAAGAAGTCGGTAACTGGTGGATAGTAAAGCAAATCCTCTATATCTGTATCTAAAGTTGATTACGCCGATTCCGAACAATCAGGCTCGTGAGCATCATAAACCTGAAGTAGGTTGATTTTTAGGCTTTTACGTTTTAAATTTGATATCTCTCTTATTTACTATCAGTCTGTCATTATATTTCAGTCTGTCATTATATTTCAGTCTGTTATTTACTATCAGTCTGTTATTTACTATCAGAAGTTAGACACTTTGAAATCATACCTCTCCAATGCAGCCTGCCTGCGTCCGAACCTCTGCAACGATCTCATCGACACGTTCCTTCGCCGCTGCAGAGAGCGTGTCAGAGATAACGCCGTCAATTCTTTCAACCAGATCTTCGTACCGCTCCTCTACAAGATCGTACGCCTAATTGGGGAGGTTTTTGTGAGGCTCGCTGCAATGCTAGTGGTCAATTACTATAGTGGTCAATAAATAAATCGCACATATTGAAAAAAGGGAATGATAATACATCTCGAATAAATAACAATGTACCCCCTGCCGGCTCTTTATGTGTTTTCAGGCCCAATTTTTAATAATTCGTGACGTTCAGCGAATCAGCGGTGGGTCAACAGAATTCAGATCAACATTTTGAAATTAGCCAAGTAGCCGATCTGTTACGATGCTGACAAAAAGCAAATTGGCTGACAAAATATTGTGCGAGCCTTGATTTTTTCGTAAAACCTTAGTTGCCACTGTGAAAGTGTGAAGAGGTAAATGACAATCACTGTGTCCTGGGACAATTTAAGTGGCGATTCGCAAATATGGCTCGAAATAACATTCTTATACATTTCTCATGACCACAGCACATCTACATTACGCGTAATTACTGACAAGTATCCTTGTGTCAAGTGACTGCTATTCAGCTAAACGGACTTCAAATAATGCTTTAGCTATAGAGTGCTGCTATACACATTATTGCAGCTACCCTTACTTTTCAAGAAAAAAGAAATTTAGGGCGAATATTTGTACTGTAGTGGTCAATAACGAGTACAAGGGACTTGGCGCTCGTTAATGAAGTTAGTTAAAGAATTTTTCTTTTACGGCCATCAGTACTCAAACTTTATCTGTTTATTTATTTATTACTAGTGGCCCTCAGCTGCGTGAAAGTAAAGTCCGTGCAAATTATGTTTTATTTGGAGATTTTAATCCTCACGTGTTACTGCTTAACTAGTTCATCACAACTTTTTATTGAACTTACGGCTGTATCAGCTCAATATCAGAATTTTAAAAACTTTTTTTAAATAGAAGGAGTCATTACCAAGGGTCAAAAACTGAATGACCAGCAATTCCCGGTAATTACGTACAAACTAAGAAAAAGTATGACGTGCAGTTTACAAGAGTTAATGTATATAAACTAACCTCAATGGTCTTCTCTGCAACATTCTTCAAACAGCACGGCATGGCGAAACTGGTACTTGCGCTCAAATAAGAGTCAGCGTTTTCTTGGCAAGATCCACAAAACTCCGAAGCATCCGTGCATGACCCCTCCTCGTGCATCGCATTAAGCAGGGGTTTGAAGTAGAGGGCAGACTCGTCGAAACAGTTCTCATTACAGAAGCCTTTAGCAACCTCGATAAAATCGTTGCCAGCTTCCTCTGCATCAGAGGAAATCTGAGTTCTTTCTTCGTCAGAGAAGAATTCGTTGATCGCCTCCTCTATGTCTGCGACACTGTTAAATCTCTTCATTACCTGATAGTGAACAAATAAAGAAATAACAAGGTTGTATTCAATATACGTAGAATATTTGTGGAGAATTTTCGTAAATTTATCAACGGTAAATTCTTTAACCGTACATTATACCTATATCCATGATTTAAATCATTGATTTAGAAATCGATGTATTATTTTTAGGTTCCTTATCAGTCTGGAACGGCAAAAAAGCATGAGGATGGAAAAAATTAAGTGGTTTGATTTGCCCGCCACTCACCAGATCGGCAAGCTCCTTAAATAGGGGTTCAGCATTGCTTTCTCTGACCAACTTTAACGCTTCTGCCTTATATCTAGTTTGGTAGGCCAATTCTGCTGCTTTAAGTGATTCCGTTACAAAGTTTGGGTTCGCGGCTATACACCTCTGAAAAGAATAAAACTGTTACATGATGGAATATTTCCATCCTAATGTACCCTATTTAACTAGATTATAGAAATTTATTGGGGGGTATTGCAGTGGCGGCTAAAAATTGGTCGTACGAAAATATTTTTTCGAAAATTCCCGAATTTTATTCCATATCTCCATAAGGCGTATAAGGAATATCGAAATGTAAGGCATGCACGGATTATCAAAAATCGGATAGGATTAAAGAACCGAATTAGATTTCTTGTTGTGAATGAATAAATGATTGAAAAGTAAGAAGTTTAGAAAAAACCGAAAACGGTATTTGCTTATTTGGAAGTTGACTGTCATCTTTCTACTTATTCTATATATAAGGCGTGGACATTAGAATGGTGGCAACTACCAAATTTGACGAGGAATCCGGATTTGATAGTTTCAAATTCAAAAAATGATCACGAGACCTCGTAAGTGACCCCTTATAAGGCCTCAAAATGAAATTTTTAACTTTGAGCTAGGGAAAAGTTAGACCAATATTTTGATGTAGAATTTGACGAGGAATCCGAATTTTATCATTTTGAAGCCGACAAATGAAAATTTTCAACTTGAAATTACAAGGAATCTGAAAACCACGTGTCTTTTCTGGCTGGAGGCACCCTTAGCGTTTTGCGACTGATATATGTATAAATATATACTTTTTGAAATTTTCGATTCTCAGGGATATTTCGTCAATATGGCCCATATATATATATATATATATATATATATATATATATATATATATATATATATATATATATATATA
>JH156825.1:31511-43213 GCA_000226015.1 Mnemiopsis leidyi
TTTTTAAATTTTTTGTCTGCAAATGGAAATTTATGATGATTGGCCAGGAGTATGGTTGTTGGATCGTTTCATGTTGTTGTAGGGGGTTGATAGACATAAATATATACGAGTTTTGATATTGGAGAAGCTTTCAATAAACATGTGTTAATCGTCGTCAGCTCATGTTGTGGTGTGCAGTGGTAACTGATGTGTGACCCCCTTCATTCCCGCCCTACAATCATATGACACACTAGCATAAACAAGCGTGCCTTGACAGCACCTTGTTAACTCAACGGCCTGCACTGGTGCTCTCGTATGTATCACGTTAGGCGTTATCGTACTGCTTGACAACGGTGTTCGGATGATTGAATCTTACCCTGTCAATGCAAGGATGTGATCGCATGAAAGGAAAAGAGTAGCGTCATGTGATAAACTATATTCATCATAAAGTATCATACTAAGCTCTGGAACAATAGAGCCAGTTCAAACTCCAGTATTTCCAAGGCGACTTTTAAATTTAGTTGTCAAAACTATGTAATACAGTCGGAAGACACTTTCTTACCTATTTAACATTGTTCCAATGACAAAAAGACGGTAAATAGACACATAAGAGACAATTTAGACCCAATTTCGGCCCCAAAAGGCACTCCCCGATTTACTGTGCATTTTTGCATATATATATATATATATGAACGTCTGTCCCGCTTTTTCTTGGCACCACTTTTTTTCTAGAAACAAGAGCAAATTATTTTCCAAAGTTTGGTTTTACAACACCTTATCTATCTCCAGAGATAAGAGAGGAGGTGGGGAGGGGGTTCTCGGCAATGTGAATTGTGGGTACTAGGAACCCTGGCCGTAGGCCGGGTTGCCAGCTAGTAGCTTTTAACGTTGCACAGTCTTGAATGTTTCACATTTTTCAATGTCTCGGCAAAAAAACTTAGCAAATCTCATTGTATGATCTTAAACTAACGTCAACTGCTGCAGAGATTTGATTAAAACATTTTTCCCCATGTTTGCAGGCCAAGTTGCCCATCTCAGTTAGACCGTCAATGTCCTCAGCAAGTTGTCTGTAGCTGACGGGGGCTGTTTGATCGCCGTACTTATCCTCCATTCTGAATCCGTAACACAGCGCTGAGTGAGAGATATATCATTAGCTCTAGTGATCAGGGGAAGGCCCGAGAGTGGGGTCCTTGCTAGTACATACTTGCAATGCTTTTATAAGCTCGTGAATACATAATGATATGTTTCAACCCCTAATAAAGGTCTGCTTGATTGTTGTGCGGTATTCCTTAGAATAGCAACTTAATGCTCTCTGAATTTGGTTTGTTTAGACGTTTGACCTTTTATTCATTGAATTCCTCTTACCCTGCCTAGTTTCAATTACTGAAATGAAAAAACCTAATGTGGGTATTATTAGATTAGTCTTAAT
Source organism: Mnemiopsis leidyi (assembly GCA_000226015.1). NCBI lineage: Eukaryota > Metazoa > Ctenophora > Tentaculata > Lobata > Bolinopsidae > Mnemiopsis > Mnemiopsis leidyi. Next base: position 32,920 of record JH156825.1, read on the forward strand.
ACTTTCGACACTACTATTTTATAAATAATTTGAGCATTGTATAGAGCCTTTTATTGACTGTATGTATTTGAGATTTTGAGGAACTTAGACGCCAGACTATCTTTTGGGAGGAGACCGGTCAGGGGCGATTTTTTATGTTTTCTAACAAATTAGGAACTGTTTTATTGAATTTAGATTTTTATATAAGTATAATTGAAAATTCTTCGAACACCCATTTAAGTTACCTTGTTTTGATAGTGTGCTGCATTTCCCTGAAAATAATATTTGGACTCCATTCGAGAGTTCTGGGCAGGATTCTCTGAAATAAAGGCTTTTTAAGATGATTTACAGTGTGACAATCTCCTACAAGTATCGTGGGTAGAAAAAGTTGGTCGAAAAGTTCTTGCATTTCTAACGAGCACATGTAATTGACAATAAGGACGGTTAGCGGAGACTTGTCTGTGGCTATAACTCTGGAACCTGTCTTTGGCTATAACTCTGAAACTTGTCTTTGGCTATAACTCTAAATCCTGTCTTTGGCTATAACTCTAAAACCTGACTTTGGCTACAACTCTTAAACTGTCTCGTCATATTCATATGGTCCGCAGAATTAACATGTACATTGTACATGGTTATTTTGACCTATGAAGCAACATATGACATAAAAAGAATGGATAAAGCCTTGACATGATCACTTTTTTGCAATTGATATCAGGGCTAATTCATTCCCAGGTTAGTCCTTGACATGGGTCATGGTCAAGACCGAGTGATGTAATTGTTTTTAGGAGCAAAAGTGATTGTAAACTAAAGTTAAAAGGGTCTGGGGTGCCCATTGTCAGGTTGAGAAATAAAAAACTACTACTCACCCAAATATGACCGTGGCTGCAGTGCTAACAATCGACCTGATTTCTAGAATTCTTTCCCTGTCCTTATTACAGAAGTCAGAGGACACCACGGTGGTCAGAGATAACAGTACAAGGAACCTCATTTCTGTTCCTAAATTTTGTAATCTTATGCTAAATATCACCTACATCAAATTATGGTAAAAATTGTGACCGTGATCAAGGCAAAAATCCAAAGCCCCCCCCCCCCCCCTACGACTTTAGGAGAAGTAAGACTAGAGACAAGAGTTAGGGAAGTGGGATAATTAGAGGAGAAAGTAAAGAAGTAAAGAAAGACTTCAACTTCCACAGGCAAGCACTGAATCTCTCTTACTAGCTAGGAGAAGTGAGATTGATGAGGAAAGGAGGGGTTTAAATACTACTTGAATCCATCAGTCGTGACTCATCCTTACGGGAATCTGCAGTTCTTATCTGCATAATTATCCTCCTGGAATATTTCTGGAGAAGGTGTTTTCCATGTTTTACGAATGTCGTCTCTCCATTTGCACCATCCGCACCATGTTCACTATCTGTTTCGATATACCAGTTTCTGCAATCGGAGAAAATAAACTAGTTTTATAATTATTCAATTATCTAAAGACCGACTCAATTTTTTTTCTTCGATAATCGTGTGTTAAAATAGGCGCTGACCTTGATAAGGTCTGGTTAAGTTTTGCTATCTTAACCGGAGCTGCACCTTACATAAATTCCTGCTTTCCGGCTCAAAAGGTTTACCAATTAGTTTATTTGATAAAACTGATTCAGCACTTGTTCGTTCACACCTAATTTATGCATCTGCTGCTATTATTTCGCCTCTTGCAGTGCTGTAAGCTGAAGGCTTCTTAAGAATTTCGAATATCACAGTCCAAAGAAATGCAAAGCAAGTTTTAGCATCTTAATAAAAATCAGTGTTGGAGTTTTTAGTATCACTAGAAGCTCTAAGTTGTTGCCTGAATTGCAAATTTGACCTTGCAATATCTTTTAAAGATTTCGTTAATACTTTCATAACATCCACAAACCGTCATACCAGTGCAATGCGATGTGCATAGCGTCTGTGGTAGTTCGAGTTGACTGAAGCCTCCGAGATTTCCTCAGATTTTGTGGGAACACACATTAAGCCAGTCCAAGCTAAGACACCTGAATATTTATCCTCCATGTGTTAGTAGTGCATTGAAATCTGAAAGTAAGCATTTTGTGGGAAATATTTAAAATGCTAAATCTTAGTATTCTACAAGAAGTATGGCCGATTGATGATACTCTTTAACATCAATGTTATAAGACGATCTTATCATAACAGATGGTAGTTTCCATTGTATATTATATCTATAACGAATAATACCAAAAGCAAGGTTGTTCTTCTGCTCCTAGACCTCAGTGCAGCATTTGATACTATCATTCATGAGATTCTATTTGCAAAGCTGAAAAGTAGTGAGCGGGCTTTCACTGTAAGCATCAATGGACAACGCTCTTCGAATAAGAGTTCCACAGGACTCTATTCTCGGCTCTATCTTGTTCATTTTATACACAAAGGAGCTCAGTTCACTAGCCAAGAAACATGGGGTTTCCATTCACTTGTATGCTGACGATACTCAACTATACGTTGAATTTAACCCACTGATTCAAAACGTTTTCATCATTAAGGAGAGGATCATAGCATGTCTACAGGACATCAAAATCGGGATGGAGTACCATAAACTAAAACTTAACCCTAAAAAAACAGAAGCACTCTTAACTCCTCCAGACGTTTCACTTATCAATATAGTTATGTACTTACGTTGTTAGATTATGATGCCAGCTCAAGATTGTTTTTGCAGTTTAGAACATTTACTGGTTTTGAGTGAAAAATATCTTGTTAGTAGTTTGATACATACAATGGAATTAACTTCAGGAAAAGACATTAGGTAGATTTTGTCACGTTAGTGCAATGAAGGCAACAATATTAAATATATTTTTAGATGAGCAATTTATCGTCCAATTATTGGCCATGACTTTTTTAAGAGATTTTAGAATTAGTCCGGAGAAAAAAGCATCAGGTATGTAGCAAACAAATATTATAGCACTGATGCTTTTAAGGTTGTACAAAAAGTTTTGGAATTAATTTGGCGTATAGAAATCAATAGTAAAACAGTATTTCAGATAGGTAATTACTTACAAGTTTTGAATGCAAAACATGTTAGATAGTTAAATTAAAGTTTGGTGTTTCCAATTTTATTGTTACAATTGAAGATTTAACAAGGAGGATAAATTTGTGAAAAATTAGAGCCAAGGAAAAGATTATACCATGACAGATAAGCTGATCCCAATTTGAAAAGTGTAGTTTCCTTACAATCTGAAACAGTCACTGGTCGGGAATCTGATGCTTTCCTTCAGTCATACAGCTGATTCTAGTCTTGTCACCTAAACACAGTCTGCAGTGCAGTGGGATCTCTTTGGTAGGCAGTGATGCAAACTTAGATCTTGCAAGACTACATATCGAACAGATCGTGACTACTGATTTTAAATTAATTAATGTAAAAGGTGTCTGACCCTCTCGTTCCTTTCAAAAAGAGAGTGACTTATTTTCCAAAATAATGAACTTTCAAAAATGAGACTGGTTGCCATAAATTTCATTCAATAAAGCTACAAAAAATCTCATATTCCATTAAAATGGTACATTTTGTGTCATGTGGACTGGAATTTTGCCATCCTATGACCTATCATCCATGAGACTAAGCTAGGACACCAGATTGTGCAGAAAAAGGGTAAAATAAATGTATCAGAAATTCGATTTCTACAGTTATCAATTCACAATTTCATCTTTAATTTAAAGCCAAAGTTGGATTTTGACCAAAACAGCTAATTACCCTAAATTTTTGCAGAAAATAAGAGAACATGGGGCCGTTCCCATATGACGTAATTAGGGGTCAAACTGGTCTGGGAACGCTAGCATTTGCCAAGCCCCTTCACCACCCATAAACTCTTAAAATCGCATTGCGGTACTCGAAATAAGCCTTTTTTGCTGACAACTCTTAACTTAACCAACCACCAGAAGGTCGTGGTCAACTAACTTTGCTTATTTTGCCACATTCCCAAAATTTATCAAGATGTCTTTACAGTAAATATGACTGTACTTATATAAGTTTATAGAAGAAACTAGAAGACAAACTGGATACTTCCCAGGATTTTACTATATTAGATCAGTTACCACAACATAATTAGATTTTAAATAAATTTTAGGATGTTCGTATCCAAGAAGCAAATTGTTACATTGTCTTTTATGGGCCATACCGGACAAAGATCATTATATTACAGTATACAATTTGAAATATATATTTAATTTCATAATACCGAATCCTATTTAAATTTGTTTTCGGTCGTGTTTCTTTAATTTTCATTATTACCTACAAAGCGTCAGTATTGTAGTATATTGGAATTGATTTGTACAAAGAAATAAAGTAATAGCGTTTATCACTGGCGATTGATCCGAATTCTCGCTGTTTAATCACTGTGGCGTGATAGTAATATTTTCAGCAGGCAGATGTTTACTGAATTTACTTATCTTATTTTTTTTCTTATCTTGATTCTTGATTACATTAATTTGAGCGGTTACTGTAAAAAATTGGGAAATTCGACCGCTAATTTTTATGACTAAGAACCACTGCTTCAGTTATTATCTAGAAAAAGTGGATCAATATGATGTCATTATAAATTTATAAAATTAATGATTTTAGAAGCATAAAATTCTTAAAACCTAACAGAACACAGGTAAAATGACGCGTGTGGAGTCCAAGAATCTATTTGATTTCAAACTAACGGGACAGATAGACGAAGAACTCGAAGCCATGAACTCCCAGTTTGAAGAAATGATGGAAGAATCTCCTGAAACAAAACAAACCCTAGATCGCATGCAGGAACTACAGGAGAAAAACGATCCTGATTCCAATGAGGAGTACATAAAACTCTTCCGGGGGGTTAGTGAACCGTTTGTGCAGTGGCTCAACGGGAATGAAGCGTTAAAGTTCGGGGATGAGAAGACAGTGACTACATCTATAAAGGTGCCTACATCTCACTGTGGAGAACATGATGTGCATGTCGAGGTGTACACTCCGAAGGAACTTGAAAACGAGACGAGACGAGGCGCGTACATCTACGCGCATGGTGGAGGCGCTGTATCCTTCTCAGCAGCGGACGTGCGGCCCGGCGTACAATGTCAAGCTGTTCACATGAACATGGTGGCGTTTAATGTGGACTACCGACTTGCTCCGGAGACAAAGTGTCCAGACAACATCAAGGATTATTACGAGGTGGTCAAGTACGTCAGCAAGAACGCAGACAGTCTGGGCATCGACCCCGCCAAGATTGTTCTCTCGGGAGAAAGTGGGGGAGGGTATATAGTACTAGGCACCATGGTAATGTTAGCTGAGAATGACGAGGGCGATCTTGTAAAGTTAGCCATGCCTGTAGTGCCCATGGTGGACGATTACTGCTTCTCCGACCCCCTCGCCATGACCGTGGAAGAGCGATTTTCCCACGCGGAACAACGGAAAATCTATCAGTATATGATAGCAGCGGATTTCGAGCAACAAAGAACCAGTCCCTATCTCTTCCCGGGAAAGGCAAGTGAAGAGCTGCTGGCGAAGTTTCCTCCTACAATCATTATCGGAGCAGAGTTTGATGGGTTTATCACGGAGAACACGCGGTTTTCTAGCAGGATACGTCGGGCTGGTCGTCTGTTGGAGTTCGTTATACTTCCAGGATGTACCCACATCTCGTTCTACATCCCCGGCACTCAGGGAAACAAAACTTTTGTTGAGGTCATCAAAACTATTGCTAAGGAGTATGTTCATTGTTAGAGTACTAACAAGAAGTATGCACATTGTTTGAGGGCCAGGGACAGGATCGAAATACATGTAGACAGTGGACACTTGTTCAGGCAAATCAGTCATGAATTTAAGTACGTTAGCAGATTAGTAGATTATTATAAATAAAAGATTACCGTGAACAACATAGGACGTTTTACAGGACCCATTTCGCGCCGACAGGACCCATTTATATGCCTTTTCATATGCCGGCGCGAATGGGTTCCATTTAAACGTCCTATGTTGTTCACAGTAATGATGATTAGTAGATTAGCAGATTTGTAGATTATTAGCAGATTATGTTTATCTCTAACAGTTTTAGAAATTTTATAATCCTACTCTGTTATCGGTGTTAATAATTGAATAATAATATTGCTTTTATAATTTTTATGAATAATTAGATTTACAAACGCTTAATAGTTTTTAGCTGTGGAAATAGTCATTTAATCAATCATCATGAACTTAATTGCACATTTTATAGTAATTGTAGCTTGTACATTTTCACGTATATATTATATAAATATGTTGTGTATAATTTATTCTTATTGTTCATGTGATAAAAGTAATAATTTTTGTTCTTCTTGCTTTATTACTAACCACTTCAAATCCAGATTTGAACATTTTTGGTCTTTACACAGAAAAATTATTATCTTTGTAATTTGTGTTGACAATTAATTTTAAGAATGCATAATAGTTTTTAGCTGTAAAATATAGTCCTTAAATAATTCATCATAAATTGATATGCTGCATATTTATGATATTTGTAGCTTGTACAGTTTTATATATTCAATAGTTAAGTATTTTGCGTATATTACATGTAAGTGCATGTGACCAAAGTAATTCTAATCATTTGCATTCTTATTGCTTTATGACTGTACACTTTAAAAGCTCACGATAATTCATCATCTTTATCGGTTGACTTACCAATAACTTGACTTACCAATAACTTACTTACCAATGACTTACTTAACCCTTAGAATGGAAAACTACCACATTCTTGGTCGTATCGGTGAAGGTGCCCACGGAATCGTTTACAAAGCCAAGCGCATTCAGAGTGGCGATTTGGCGGCCTTGAAGAAAGTACCGCTCAAAAATTTGGAAGACGGATTTCCAACCGAGGTACATTCATTCTTTAACGGATATTTTTAGCGGAATTTAATGAATTCATGGCCTTTTTACGCTTTCCAGATATTGACTTTAGAGTCACTTACTGTGAAAGCACGGCCATTAAAGCCGTTGCAGGACAAATTTGTACAAACATTCTTCCAATTAATTTGCAGTAACGCGCGATTGATAGAGAATTGATTTTGTTGCGCACATGTGGTTATTTTTGTTCGATCGAATTCGACGCGCGCGCGTGTCAACAAAAATATTCGCCTAGCGAAACATGTAAATGCCATGCCTATCATTGCATAATGCACAGCGGTGTTACGATGCCCCGGCTACACCGTCATAAGAGGCGCCGTCATAATTCCGCTGGATTAACTGCGTGACTAGCAAAATCCCGTGTTTGGCTTAATAACTTCACTATTTATATAGATTTTTGTGCCACATTTTCACAAATAGCTCCCAGAATTCAATAAGCCCTTATACCAGGGGCGCTCTTTTACCGCCGAGGGGCGCCATATTGGCTACATCTACAACGTTACGCCACTGATAATGCATTACATATATTATAAAGATGTAGATTCGTTCAATCGACCAGGCACTGGTCGACCATGTATAATCTATGGTGCTGAGTAATCTCTGAGGCGTTGAAAGTCCATGTTTCATGTACTTAAATTATTTGCACACAATTTGATATGGTGGCCTTCGACAGAAGTTGTGACCCAGTAGGATCCTGCTGAACCCATCACTAAAGGTTCACTAAAGGTTTATTTAATTGTGTCATTTAAGTTTGAAATAGAACTGGCTTTTCATCATGGAACACCAGGAATTATATAGTTGATTTAACTGGCACTTCTTTGCTAATTCCTCGCCTCAGCTGATCTTTAAACTATTCTCATTTAATTCCCTTATTTCTTTTCAGGTTCTCCGAGAGATCAAAGCCTTGCAGCACATAGACTTTCATCCGAACATCGTGAAGTTGCGGGAAATATTTCCTCACGGTACTGGATTTGTACTTGTGTTCGAGTACATGTTATCAGGTTGGTTCGTTGTTTTCTTGCTGCATGCTGTCCCTTTCAAGATAAAGTAACGTTAACTTACTTTTGTCGGTGTTATAACCAGGTTGTTACTTTAATAACTTAGGATTAATACAGATTTTGAAAACTTAAGAATGGAAGATGTTAGAGGATGTTCAGTGCTTTTTGTTTTTCTTTTCATGTGTTCGATATCTATAAAGTACCTAGGATGCTCTTGTAATAGGATATTTTGTACTTTTCTACCACTACGGTTACTGTTCAACTAGTTATAAGTATGTAGTTATCCATATCCCATCACATCTTCAGATCTATCGGAGGTGATCAGAAACTCAGCGTACCGTCTGACGGCCGGCCAGATCAAGAGTTACATGTTGATGCTGCTTAAAGGAATCAGCTTCTGTCACTCCAACAACATCATACACAGAGACCTAAAACCAGCTAATCTGCTTATCAGCTCTACCGGTCAGTGAGTTTACTGTAATATATGGAGTCAAGTGTTCTTGTCAGTATTGCCAGTGTTCTTGCTAATTATTTGTTGAGTAAAAACCCCTCAAGACAACTAATTTATTTCCCAATCATACACCAGTATTTGCCATCAACCTACTTCCCCTTATGGCAACCTCCTCGAGGCATCTTAGCAGAACTATAATAAACCCAAGTATCATTGTCCCACCATAAACAGTCTGATAAATTCTGACCGAGTATCTACGTCAAACTGACAAACAAAACCCAGTACGTTAAAATTGAAGATTTGAAGGTATGTGTTTCTGTTTTCAGTCGATTAAAGCACGTAGTGATGTTTTCAGACTGGGTCGAGATTTTTGTAACCGAACCGGACCGGGTATCGGATCGGGCCTTGAATTTTCACAAAACTTACGTCCAAATATATCACGCATATTTTGGCAAGCAGGACAAAGGAGACAGAGGGTAAAGGTAGAGTTGTCAGGATCAGGTGAAAAGGAGATCCAAACTTTCGAAGTTTTACGTTTAGACTTTGCTAACAAAAAATCTACCGCTAATTTACCTCTAACTATCGCTTGTAGAAGTACGTGAAGGTACTTCATTTCGGGCGTTTTTTTCAGTTTGGGCACTGAGAGGTTCAGTTTGAGCACTGAGAGGTTCAGTTTGGACACAGAGAGGTTCACTTTGGGCACTGAGAGGTTCACTTTGGGCACTGAGAGGTTCAGTTTGAGCACTGAGAGGTTCAGTTTGGGTACTAAGAGGTTCACTTTGGCCACTCAAGAGGTTCAGGGACACAGAGAGGTTCAGTTTGGGCACTGAGAGGTTCAGTTTGGGTACTAAAAGGTTCAGTTTGGACACTGAGAGGTTCAGCTTGGACACTGAAAGGTTCAGTTTGGACACTAAAGGTTCAGTTTCGAAACGGAGAGGTTCAATTTGGACACCGGGAGTTTCATTTTATAGATATAGGTAATACGTAAACCAATCAACACAAAAAACCACAGCTAGTACTACAGCAAAAGTCTAACGATATTGAAAAAAAGTTTTTAATAATTATTTATAAGATTTTGAGTTTTTGTCATACCTATTTCAATTAGTTTCTGCGGGACATTGCACCAAAGTAGCTTTTAAATGTTTGATCATATTTCATATTGGGTTAGTTGTGGAATTATGAATTCGCGGATTCATTTTTATATTTGACGAATTCCCATTTAAAAATTTCAACTCATGGGCCAATTTGTTACCGAATTTCTTCGAGGGTTTTCGACAAAATGCACAGTTGAGTGTATTAAAAGGCAACATGTGCAATCTCAACTATTTTTCAAATTAGCCCTAAACTTGTATGAACAAGATTAAGGGTCTCAAAAACAACCTGCTTTATCCCTTATTTGGTCTGTTCACTGAGCTCCCCCTATTAAGCTGCATCTTCTAAAACTTATATGTGTTTTTTGGACCGTTTACCTTGAAATACCGGCGACTTGTACAATTAGGAACAAGAGAGAAACTGCCGGGATTTGGTATCCCATCCAGTGGCGTAACGTTGTTTTTATGACGATATTGCGCCCCCTTATGACGGCACCCTCCGGCCCCTGATCCCATCATGGAGAGACAATAGTTCATCATGGCCAGCGCATTTGTAGCAGTTGAGCTGGAACTCTCCACTTTATAAACATTAAACAATGCTGGTGTTGACAAGTTGGTGTTGAAGTCAACATCTTGATTATTGGCAACGACTAAGAGCACTCAATCTCATGTCACTGCAAAGGAGAAGAGAACGATACATTATAATCCATGTCTGGAAAATTCTGAACGGCAGGTGCCCAAACGATGTTGACATCAAGTTCTTGGAATCAAAGAGACATGGCAAAAAAGCAGTTGTCCCCAGTCTAACAAAATCAAGCAGCAAACGAAACCAGACACTGTACGATAATTCGTTTGCAGTGATCGGGCCCCGCCTTTGGAACACCATCCCTCCTAACTTGCACTCCATTGA
>JH156825.1:62574-84703 GCA_000226015.1 Mnemiopsis leidyi
TAGGCAATTGTTATATGGGCGTTTTATTTCGTTATATTACTACTGTACGGTAGGGCGTAAATTGAAGTGCAGTATAATTAATAGTATGCTGTAGACGTTATTATGATCGTGTACTGCAAGATTTTGGAGCAGCATCGCATGCTATTCTGTTTCAGATGCAATCTTAATCACATACGCATTGGCACTACATTCAACATTACGGTTAATTATTAAACTTTTGAACAGAACTTTTTGAAATACTGATACTTTGCAAAATTTGCAGGTTCGTGGTCATCCTGATTCTCCTTTTTAAAATGCTGTGATTCACTAATCGTTATCGATTATTCCCAAAATAGAACTACGAATTTGAGTTGGAGTTATCATGCCGCAAACAAATTTCTGACGATTACATTGGCAGTCATTCAAACTGATGAATTTTCTAAAGATTACGCCGACAATGAATCAAAAGATAACTCCTAGACTTCTGTGAAAAGAAGATCAATGTTTAACGGTCTCATCAGTGTTCCACTGAAGACCTAAGTTCTCATAATTGCATAGAATCCCGCCTTTCCCAAAAGATCAAAGGTTGCAAGTTCAGTTTGATCCTATTCATCATCCGCCTCATCGTGCTCACATTTTAACGCAAGTTTCACTGTAATATGCTCTGATAGAGTACGTGTCAAAATAGTTATTTTTCAGCGCTAGTTTGTTCTTTTTCACGAGATTACGACGATGATATTTGTGTTAACTTGAGGAAGTTCTTGTTTATCAACTGGATCAGCAGCATGTAGATCGGCCTGCCGGTGCAGTTTGTTCAAGTTTATCGTTTCTTTAAGTATTTGTAAACTGTAAGTTAGTAGTAGTTGTCAGCTGGATTAAATGCATTAACTTTCAATTAGAGTTGCATGTTAATTGTGAACATTGTTAACTATTGTAAATTTCACTGTCAACAGTAAGCCCTGGTCTATGAACATAAATTCTTTGGAAAGACAAGACAATCACAGAAGTAATTTGAACCTCCGACTATATACGTAAGACTATATGCGTAAGACCATCCTAGTTTCGTTATTTCGTCATTCCGTTTGTTAATCCAAACGTGGTCAGGGTCAACATCCCTCGTACTTGTAGAGTACTAATAGTAATTATTATGCCTTATGATTGTAGTTATGATCGTGTTTGTAGTTATGACTATTTAAAGAAATTGGTACTCAGAAATTGTTATAGTACAATACCTACATCATCGAATATTGATGGAGAGTTCCAAGTTATTTTCTAATAACCAGAAGAGGGAGGAATGCTTTCTTTTGCAATCAGAAAATATACCTGATATCGAACACGATGACAAATTAATCAGCGCCAATACTACAGTCTGTAGAGAGCTTGTAGTCAAAACAGGCCAGTCTTGTCCTCAGTGATATAGTTGGTATGCTGGTCATCTTCGTAAAAAGTGAAGGTGGTACTGGTCCTTAGGTCCCTTCCCTGGATTACTATATTTAGTTACTCCTTCAGTTGACAGGACAATCACAGCTATGGTCTAAACTGAGTCCCTGGCCAGCTTTGCGCATGAACTGCAGCTGTTGTCAATGCATGTCAATAGAATAAGTAGTAGTAAAAGTATGAAGTATCACTACCAGCCTTAATGCATATGTCTCTAAATTTTGCATCCTTCTTTGTCTTTTCTCCAGGGAAACATTGCATAGAAATTTTTGATTTACCGGGCCCCGATTTACCGGGTCCCCCGATTTACCGGGCCTCATTTCTTTCCCCCGAAATTTATTTCATTTTCAAGGCAACTGTTCAATTTTGTTGTCAAAAGGGTTAATCCGATTGTATTACATAGTTAACTATGTAATACAATCGGACTAACCCTTTTTTATACTTATTTAACATTGTTCCAATGACAAAAAGACGGTTTATAGACACATAAAACGGTATACAGACTTATAAGAAACAGTTTAGACCCAATTACAGCCTCAAATGGCACTCCCCCGATTTACTGGGTCCCCCGACTTACCGTGCATTTTTGCTTTCCCCCGAAAAGCCCGGTAAATCGGGGGATGACTGTAATATTATACAGTTTTGTTGAAGTTACCAATTTGATTTATTTACCAATTTGAATTATCCACCATCTTTCAGGTTATAATGAGAAATACCGATGAACTGATGAGGAGAGGAATGAGATGATAACAAGTGGAGATTGGTACAGGGACGAGCGAGCTCTGGTTAACTCAGCCTATCAACTCCCAGTTAGACACATCAACTCCACGGGTACTTCGACCGACAACACAGCTCCTTCCGATCCACCCATCCAATATGACCCTTATCAAGTTGTCAACATCAAGTCTAGACCTTCAACTCCTGATATCAGACTCTTTCGAACTAAGAACTCGGATGATGCTCCTTCATCAAACCATTCGTATGCTCCTTTATCGCATTATTCGCATCCTTGGACGTTGTCTCATAATTCCTATACTCCGTCATCAAATTTATCGCATTTCGAATCATCAAATGAACGTGATTTGGCTGGAAGTAGAAGTGGCGCACATTCAAAAGCTTATTCGATGGATAAAAAGAAGTGCTCATTATTCGAGGTTTGTCAACAATTCGTTCTGATCCTGAATCATCATAATGACTGATACTATATCTTCATAATGACTGATACTAAAATTTGTATTCCTGAATTAACATTATTAAACCTGCATCTATTTCCGGTTAATCCAAATATCAAGCTCTATTAGCATTAGTAACGCCATTATTGATTATTTCACCCTGCAATTAACAACATAAACCGCACCGATGTGGAAGTCTTTACTCACTTATCCCAAAACAGAAGCAACACCATCCCACTTCCTGCTGTAGTGATAACCTCTACCACGACAGTATTAGCAGATGTTACTCACTTTCTCACAGCAACGTCAGTGCTAGACACGCAACCTTCTCACGTCATGATGATCTATTTCACTGTTACAACCACAGCCCGCGGTTATTAATCGTGCCAAATCAGAGCTAGGACTTAAGGAGGTCAACCTAACTTGAAACAGTCTTCGGCAGGTTTCAGAACTTTCATGAGGGGACATTGCATGCTGAACATGAAAGGGAATGAAATTGTAGCCCTAGTAATGATACACAATTCTAATCGCTTGACTTAGCAGTTTGCACCTTGATAGTTAAATGATAGTTAGACCGAACACTACACAACAGTCCTATTGACGATGTTCCCATCCAACTCCCGCCAATCAAAACGATCCTTCTCCAAACCTCACTTAAAAGTTGGTCGACATCACCAACACAGCAAGTTCCGAGCTGTTTGCAGTGAGAATGCCGTGTTTTGATTGGTCCAGACTTGTTAATCGGACCAGCAGTTTAACTTGAGAGAGAGAAGGTCACGTGAAAACGGCCAGGTTTTCCACAATTCCTCTCCTCTCAAAGTTCGAGCTGGTCAAGTCACGTGACACTTGATTGCCGTTTAGCTCTGTCCAGAACAAGGCACGGAAATGGGGAGCCATCTCCACAAGGCAGAGCGTGCTGTGATCTGCTGCTACCGTGCCACACCAAATCGGTCAAACCTGCGTGTTCGTCCAACGTAATAATTTTATTAGGCTTGTTAGTGGCATCATGCTTGTTAGATGACCTGCCGCTCCAGTTTATCGAGGTTCACTCCACCATGCAGCACAACAGTCAGATATTCCTGAACGACTACGAACTGCCCTGTCCCGGTACGCCTCCTCCACGGAATCTCCGTCCCAACAGTCCCACTGAGCTGGTCCCTCCCAGGAAACAACCCTCTAGTACCCGGTCTAAAAGTTTCCAGGACCGCCCAGAGAGACCGCCCCGAGAACCGACTGAGCCAAGTAGGGACTATGAGGTGGTCGGGGGTTACCTGCAGATGCCCAGCCCTCACAATAGTCGTGCGTCTGTCAATGGGCAGGTACTCTCTCCATCGATACATTGGTTTTAACTGCACAGAATTTTCTGTTTAACGATTTTGACTAGACAGGTTCTATTATTTTGACTCAATTCGGCTGGCTTAAGTTTTTTGTACCCCATCAACTGACTCATCACTCACTCGACACTTTTCTTAATGAAGCCATAATCGCCTCAGTAAGTGTCTTATAGTGTTGATTAATTTTGATAAATTCATCTATGTCAATTTGCTTGTTATTGTCAATATTCGCTTGTTTTCAGTAGACAACTTCATCAGAGCACATTGTTTCAGCGTTCTAACTCCTGTGTGGAAGCAATCCCGTACATAGGATCTGACCGGGACCGAGACAGGTCTAAAACCCCAGAACGTTCCGAAAAGAGGAACCGTACTCCGGACCGACCACAACACAAGAATTCCGGGAAAACTCCGGAAAATCAGAGGAGAGATCGAGCAAAAACTCCAGAGAAAAGAGATCGAGCGAAAACGCCGGAGAAAAGAGATCGGGCCAAAACGCCTGACAGAGGACGGAGGTCGAAGAGTAGGACTCCAGATAGATTGAGACACCGCTCTCCCGACAATTATTCAGGTGAAATTCTTCAAGAATATTATTCTTGACGATCAAAACTAGTGATCTAGTACTGTTGTGAAACTTTGATTAATCATGCTCATCTAATGGTAAAATTCCACACAGTTTCTTATAAACTTGCTTATAAACTTGTTTAGCTATTGTTTTTTTCTGAAACACAAGCTTCACCTCACCTAAGTTTCTCTAACTTTACAGAGAGAAACAATCGAGCTGACCGCCGAGCCAGATCACCTCCACAATTCCCTGCCGCAATGGTAACCATGCCCACATCCAGCATATCAACAGTACCTTACCCTCCCCTCCCTGACCGGATACCGGGGTCCACCCGGCAGGAGGAGTTCCCAGCTGCAGAGAGAGTGCAGGTAGCAGAACTTCCACTGCCGGCTAAAGTTCAGGTGGTAGATCATCCCCTCTCTGATCAGGTGGACTTGTCTGCTGGGGAGAGGAGGGAGACGGAACCTTTTGTAGTCGGTAGATCCGACACGATTAAACGAGCTGACCAGGTCTGTGAGGAGCAGTGTTGGTTATTTCGTTTTACTTATGAGGGGCTTTTTATCATGTGCCGAAGAAGCTTAAGAAAATAAGACACCAGGCCAAATGTCTGATGATTTTTTGTGGACCATTTATTGGTCAATTGTAAATAATTTAATCACAGCTCCTGATTTTGAGTGAAACCGTCAAATTCCGCTGAATCAGTTAAAACTTGTACGTGATTCCTAGTTCCTACACAGGAACCAGAGAGTAGCGACAGTAGATATCGGGATGAGATGAGAAAAGCCGAGGAGGCGGAGAAGTATCAGAATAGCAGTAGCAGTAGTGGAAAACGGAGATCTAGGCAGCAGGACTCATCTCAGGACAACAGGTAACATTGTGGACTTCTAGGCTGAGGTTTTGTGAAATTTTTCAACTACTTCCAAATTTCTTAGGTGTAAAGTAAGTCTTGAACTTTACTTCAAGCTCATTTACATGCTGCAAGTTACTTGCATGATTAAATCTTTTTTGGCCACACTTTTTAGTCTCAAGAATTATTTCACTCACCAAGTAAACTTCAAGATATCGTGTTGGGGGGTCATCACGCCACGGAGATGTGAGGATGAGAGCTTACTCAGATTCTGATGCTGAAAACTATCAGGAGGCTGGACTTAACGGCCACAATTTTCGGCATCCTCTCAACTTCAGACATAGGTAACCCAATAAGCACAGATAATCTTGAAAGATGCTAATTGCCAACCAATTATGGCACTGCTGTTTTATGTTTAGCGAAATTTTGTTCTTTTAATCAGGGTCCTGGTAAGTAAACTCCATGGATAAATTGTTCAACGACGGCATCTGCATGTTGAAAAACTGAGTGTCTAATTGAAAATAAATTGTCCTCATATTTAAACTTGAATTGAGCTCAAAGAGATAGTTGCCTGAATAACCCCAAATTTGGCGGTCCAAAGCTTAAAACAAGCGTTAAAACTTGTAGGGATATGAAATAGACGTACAATTGAATAAATTGCCCCTAAGTTGAATAATTCTCTGCCAGAATACAACGTTACTTAGGTAAGTGGTACGCGAACTCTACAATGTCCAGTAAAACGACTTGACTTTCAGAGATACCGATAGAAACGGAGGACAGATACCCCCCCTCGTGTACACATCTGAAAATACAGACAGGTTCTACAGGATACCTTACAGGATACCCTACAACAACAGGTTTTACCTATAGTCTGGAGCTGATACGATACCCGCCCATTTTATTTAAGAGTGGATCAACAAGTTTTATGATTAGTTCTATTTGAAATTGAATAAATTGAAATTTAGAATATATCCAATTTTAGAGATGCTATTACAATGCTATTACAATGCTATTACAATGCAGCTATTACAATGCTATTACAATGCGGCTATAACAATGCTATTACAATGCTATTACAATGCGGCTAATCAGTTGATTTCTAGACCGCTAGACAGTTACGACGACTCTGACTACGACAATCTACCCGGACGTCCCACCAGCAAGTCAAATAGAACAAACGGTGCTCTTCTTATGCCAAGTAGAGGAGCACGAGGTCAGTATTATTTTATACTTACTTTTTGTATTGGTTTGGCTATTGGTCATTTACTTGAATTTTCCCTGCAGTTCTTTTTTATCCTTAAAATTCTTTGCCACGAATTATAGCGATAAAGTAAAAGCAACAAAATCCAATAATAATGACTTCTTGATCACAGAAATACCCCAGGAAGAGGAGAATGTCTACAGGAGTTCAACACGAGGGACCCTACCAGGTACCCTGACCTGGAGTACCGTCCTTACCCGGCTAGATTCGCTCCTCCCGAACCGCCATGTCCATACTACAGGTATTTGCGGGGATGTCAATGTCGGTTAAATAGCAGTCTGCGACAGTGGTCAGTTTTAGCCTCACGTTGCGGCCCACACGCAGCTGGCCTGACAACGTCAGGCAAGTCAGTTTATAATGTGCTGGTTAATTGGTTATGGGATTGAGCAACATCAGTACAGTTGTAGTTTGACTTGTACTCCCTTCCAGTGAGACGACTGAGAACGAATATTTAACTCCGGCGGAACAGGCGGCAGCTAACAAGGGCTCCAGACACAGGAGATCTCATTCTGACACCAGCTCCAGCAGGACTATCATGTCACCCTGGTCTAAGGACAATCGGATTCTTACACCCAAAGTTTGCTCACCTTTTTAACACCTTCTTTCTAGCATCCTGTTATTTCCAAAACAACTCTTCGTAGGTTCATCAAACTTCAGCAAACTACTTTTTTGCTTCTTTCTCCTTTTACTCACATTCTGATGATTATAAAATCTCACATTTTCAGTACCCACTTTTGTCTACACGGGATCAGACCCTCACCTCACAAGACAGAACTCTAGAAAACGCCAGTCAACGTCTTAGCAAAGTGAAATGTCCCGTGTCCAGTAACAACGGTAACCATGGGAACAACAACATGTGGCATGATCCGTTGTTAGGGGTTGACAAGAAACACATCGCTTTAGAAGGCGAAGTGGAGAGTCAGCAGGTAACCGTAAATGAGAAGATATGTACTACATTCCTCCTATAACCATAATTTAATTCAATTTCTAATTAATCGTTCTGATTTATTATTCTGGTTTGAGCAGTTTCAGTGTTTGAGTTTCAGTTTATTTCAACATATTCACAAAGCAAAGTTTCAGTATTTGAGTTTCAGTTTATTTAAACATATTCACAGAGCAAAGTTTCAGTGTTTGAGTTTCAGTTTATTTCAACATATTCACAGAGCAAAGTTTCAGTATTTGAGTTTCAGTTTATTTCAACATATTCACAGAGCAAAGTTTCAGTATTTGAGTTTCAATTTATTTCAACATATTCACAGAGCAAGGGGGACAGCAAGGCAGAATCGTTCGCAGAGTTCACAACTGAAGTGTCCATGAACTATCTGCGGTTCATTTGGAACAGTCCCGAACTAATTAGAAAGTTACTTTGGGCTGTTTTGTTTCTCGGTTTCTTCGTTTACAGGTGAACCATCTTTTTTGATGACTGTAGTTGCGTCATTATAATCTTGATATGTCCTTCAAATGTCGAGAATTTTAGTGTACTGAATAAAACCAGGCTCACAAGAACTGTCACTGTTACTATTTGCTTACTGCAAATCTTTTATTTACGTTTTTCAGCTTTCAGTGCTGTTTAAAAAGTTTTAACACGTACTTCTCGATGCCGACCTCCACAAAGTACAACATGTATTTCGAACCAAACAAGCTCCTGAGGTTTCCCTCCATCACGATCTGTAACATGAACCCCCACAACACTGCCTACCTGGACAAGGAGGAAAATAACCCTATGAAGTATGTACTTATGTTGGTGATGTAGCCGGAAATTTTTTTTACAAAATTTGCCTCTTTAGCCATATAATTAGTGTTAAGTAAGTTCACATTTGATGTAAGCAAAACGAAATCAGATTTGAATATTGTTGCGTTAAACACTCTTGGAAAGATGTGATGTAGAAACTCTGCAGAGCATATCTACTGAGTGAATCCCGAGTACCGTGGGACACCAGCAACCTAACTCCTGACGTCTCTGAAACAGACTACAGAAATTTTAACGTGAAGAAGTACTACCGGCAGGCTGGACAGAAGTTAAACGATTTTATCAGTAAGTTTTATCTTATAGGTTGTCCTTGAAAACACCATGACAAATACAAACTTAGCCACAAGGTGCTAGGAAGTTATAGACTGTTCAACATTAAAAAAAGTTCTTTATGCGAAGTTAGACTCTTCCAGTTATTGTTCCCTAAGTTTGGACTATAAGACACTTCTTCAGGTGAGGTTGTATTTTTCGAAGAAGAGATCGAAACTTCGGACGCGTTCAGAGAGCAGTTCACAACGCACGGGATGTGTTGGACTTTTAACGCTGACGGCAGTAGGCAAGTCAACCGGACAGGTATGCTGTTTACATGTTTGTTAGAATTCCAACTTCAAGTCTAAATCTTTTAGAAAGTAATGAAATAGTTTGAATTCCGGAACTCGCCAAAATTTAAAATACTTAATGGTCTTAGGCCTCGACTTTGACCTTTTTAATAAAATAATCAGCCATGTTTGATGTTTGAGAATAGATTTCCTGATAGATCCGGCCATCCCGATTTTACATTTTATATTCTGCCGCTTACTTGTCTAGGGTTCCGAGAAGTTTTTGTGCTGAAGGCTTTGAAATGTTATATACGTAAAATGTAATATATTCGAATATACGGACTAGTCTATCATCAAATTTCAGGAATGGATTTTGGATTGTCGTTCAAGCTTAATATCAATCAAAGTAGTTACCCCAACTTCGTAACCACTGCTGGAGTTAAGGTACGATTATGAGATGATGACACATAGTCTAATCTAAAGAACTTCTTAGTTGTCTAAGAGTAAGATCTCTGATCGCTAAATTTAGCAGGTTTTCATTTCGCCGCTTTAAACAGCTGTCACTTTGTCAGTATTAAATATTGATCAGCTTCTTGCTATTGGCTGGAGCTTCGTCAATCAACATTCACGCACTTCTCAGCGTCGTTTCTTACGTACTAGGTTAAGGATCGCTTCAGTATCTTCGAATGACAGCTAATTTAAGCAATGCAATCAAATAATTAAATGCAGACCAGTACTTCTATATGAATGTCCAATATTATTCTAAAATCTTTATAAGTACATTACATAACAAAAACGTCGTATATAGATGTTCTGCCTGGAAAGTAGAAACTCAACATTTCACATTTTCACAAATGATACTTTATCTGATGTACCACATTTATCTCTGTATGACAAACGATACTCCACTATTGTAACGTCATTCTGGCTGACCTTCACAAAATTTCCGAATAAAAATCCCCATCTAATTCAGGTGATGTTCCACAACTACTACGAACCAGCCTTGATAGACGAGTACGGGTTAGCTCTAACTCCAGGGACAGAGAACTTCATCAGCCTCAGTTACGAGCGGGTACGAAGTTTTACTTGTTGATTAGAGTGATGCTTTTATTGTGGCACTCTTTCATTCGTTTGTCTTGAACCAATGCTTAAAGTTGATCGTTCAATTTCAAACTTTTCTACAACCGGTCTAATCATTACATGTACTGGTAAAGAAACCGTCTGGTATCAACTTGAGAAATGCCAAAGAGTTTAGGCAGCACAACAAGACACAACAAGGCACTGTTCGTGAGGACAAAGACACTCTCACCCCCCAGAATCTCGTGTACACTGTCCCCGAATGTGCTCATCCCCAGAAGTAAGGACAGCACTCTGTGTTTGCAGGAGACGGGAGTTTTGCGGAGTGAAATGTAGAGGAGGGTCTGGGTTATCAGGGTCTTGATCAAGGTTCCCATACTTTGTGTGACAAGGCTGAGTTTCAGGAACACAGCTGGATCCACGTCCTCCATCGGCCACAGAGTAAGGATCATGAGATTGATGATAACTGTAAAGTGAGCCGCGAGAAGAACCTTCAAGACTGTTCGGCTGGTTACAAGTCCCAGTATTACACTTTGTAACACAACTGCTGAGATCTGGATCACTGAAAACAGTCTTGTATCGTATGTGAGGACGTTTGTTGATAACTTGGAGGTTGGGTAATGTTGTTTGTGGTTGAAGGACGAGGAATGACAGAACATGGAGCCGCAAATCATCAGCACCACCAGGATCTTATCAAGTCTTCTTAAATCGTTTCTCTGGGAATCATCCTCCTTTCTGAGTCCCATGGCTATGCCATAGTTCTCATCGTGTAGCACACACCACTTTCCTAACTCCCTCTTTGAGCGTAGAACCTCACCCTTTTCTAAGAAAAACGCGGGTGATGGAGGAATGAAGACGAGAGCAAACCCGACTCCAATACCGATGATAACTAAAAGTCCCATAAATGGTCCATCAGATCTAAAATCCAGAGAAAACATTTGAAACAATTGCTCACTGGCCAGAATGTGGATGGACCTAAGGGCTATGAAAATGTTCCTGTACACAGTCAACTCGGATATCCAAGACAGAAGAGCAGCTTCTGTCCAGACCAGCAGGACTGATAGAAGAGCCCCGAGTACAAACACTCCGGTGTACATCCTGACAAAGAGAGAGCTGGTGACCAGGGAACCGATGAACGCGAGCAGAGTCAGGCTCAGAGACTTCCTGCATACCTGGAATGTAAAAGTGTGGTGGTTCGTCTGCAATTTTGTCTGAACATTGATCGCTTTAATCATCTATCAGCGCATTAATAAGAACAGAAAACTTTGCCGAAAAACAAAAACAAAAAGAAAGAGCTCGGTCTTATTTATTAGACATCTGCATTACCTGATCTAGAATTCCCGAATATGACATCCCGACCACAGCGGAGATGAGAATGGCGAGGTTCCACACCTCGTACCCTAGATGGAGAGAGGAGGTGAAACACAGTCTCTGTGCGATGTGGAGAGGAATAGTTAGGTAGCTGAAGAGAAGGAGGGTGGAGAGATGGTGCTGGTTAAACAGGTCTAGTTTAGCGAGGATGTCCTTCATTCGCGTCATCGTGGGGTTGATCGAAGCAGAGGAACAGTTTGTTGAGTGCAAAAGTCAACGCAAAGTAAGAATGGCGTCAATGCGTGTAATTTTCATTAGGAGGAAATTTGCAATGCTTCGCTTACGGATTTTTATCAGGTGCTGTGTAAGTGCCAGTACAATCAGTCAACAATGTAATCTTCTAATCCAAGTACATTATGGTATTCTATAGATGTATACAATTTTCTCCAATTTGCCGGACGAAAAAACTGTCCTGAATTTTCTTAAACTGAATTTCCTTGCACTTAAATCCCGCACTTATCCGCCAATAATCAATATCCACAGGTTCGGAACTTAAAACAGCCGTACGGTGACTGTCGGGACGACGCGATGCCTCTCTACAGGAACTACAGTATCTCCGGGTGTGAACGCCAGTGTTTCACAGAGATCATGATCAAGGAGTGCAACTGTAGCAGCTACTATCTCAAAGGTAATATATCTGCGAGTGCACGGCAGATATTTCATTCTTTCTAATCCTATAGTCATTGACTAAAGCTATAGCCCCCCTCCCCCTTATAATAATTAATAAAGCTATTCTGGCTATCAGTATTTAGAAATAATGAACTCTCTCAAGAGACCTTTTCTCAGCCATGCCTGGTGGAAAGGACGTAGAGTGTAACTTGTACCAAGAGAAGAATTGCGTGAAGGAGCTCATAAGGCGCTATCATGCCGGGGAGTTCATCAACTCTTCTGAGTGCAGATGCCCTGATCCTTGCGTCTCTGAAAGCTACTTGTAAGTTTGTAGTTTTCTCCATTAGAATTCGACCGGTACCTAGTGATTTTGTCCTGGTTCAGAGGTATCATCCAGCCATTTATGACTGCCCATATGAAGCTGAAAACTTTTGCTCCCTCAGCGAGTGAAAGATACTTAAACGTTTACCAAATACACTTATTGTTCACTTATTATGCACACATGATCTGTACCTCAATGTCTTGACCATAAATAAATGACCCCCTGCGTCCCCAGAGCAACTCTGTCCACGGCAGAGTACCCTGCCAAAAACCACGGAGAAGCACTGCAAAGATATAACGAAGCTAACAGGGGTCCTAATGATGTGGTGCAGGACGTAACTTTCTACAGGTAGTTAAAGTTTTGTACAAATTTTAGTGTTTTCACGCACTATTGCTGTGAAGAAGAGTGTGAAATTTAAGAATTTATATAAGTTAGAACGAGGGTATTATAGTAACTTCGGTTTAATGGATTGCGTTATTCAAAAATTTTATTAAGTGAGCATCGTGCAGAGACGATGAAAGTATAACATATTTATAGACGAAAAACAAACGCAGAGATAAGTTTTTAAGTTTAGTGATATTTCAGGGAAAACCTGATGAAGGTCCACATTTATTTTGAGATCTTGTCGATAAAAGAGGTCGAGAAAGTTGGATCGTACAAATGGTCTAATCTAATGGGTGAGTCTAATCGTGCCATTTTCCGATTTTCTTCTAAAAATGGCAATCTCTCCTGTCCAATATACAAATTATTAGTTGACGTCACAATTTTTCTGCTCGGATTATACTACAAATAAACCATCGCTGGACGCTCGATTGATCCCGACTCTCATTTCAGGTGACGTAGGAGGACAGCTAGGCTTGTTCCTTGGTGCTAACATCGTCACGATATTCGAGTTTGTCGACTTTTACCTGCGGCTTCTTTGGTACAACATCATTGCCAAGTATTTTCTTAAATCTTTACAACGACCTAATAATAACCACCAGACACACATTCAGCCTTGATCGCAGAAATTTCCCTGCTCGAAAAAGAGTGATTAGGCTTACATCGTGAGGAAAATGCAAATGAGTGATTTGACGGGTCAACTTTTTTTCAATGGTTCAGATGACGCAGCCACCAAGAGGATTATGAATATTTTAAGAAGTTAGATGACATGATATGCAGGCGTGTGTGAAGTGAGCATGAAATCCTCAGAATACAGCATGTGTAACGAGATTTGATAAGATTTTCCAGTTTCAGTACATATAGACCCCCGTAACGGTGTGTTGCACGAGTTTAAATCATCAGTGATAGCTTTTGTTCATACTTTATTGAGTGTGTGTGGAGATGTATACGAGAGAAATTAAGTGCATGCTTTTATAGAGTGATCATTCATGCAAAAACAAACATTGACATTTAACATTGTTTAACTTGAAATTTGTCTTATCTTCTGTAATCTATGAAAATGAAACATAAATTTTTGTCGCGTATTCAATTATGTTATAAAAAATTGGAAAAAAAGTTGGTGCGAATTTAATTATATGATATTTTATTTAATTTGGTGAAGTCAGAATCATATTCTAAACGTTGGACACAAGGTAAAACAATATCACACATTTTCAATCTGAGAAATATATCAGATTTACTTTGAACCTAAATCTGAAAACCCTTTCCGTTTTAAGTATTTCACAAATTTCAGCAGCTATAAAAGGAGACGTGGTGATATAAAGTTGAAGCCTACAACAAAACAAAACTCGTCTTTCAATCCAGCTTCCATTCCAAACGATAGAGAACAAGATATATCCCCGCTGATCACATCCTTGTCTTGAACACTATTATTATAGCCTGTTTTGTTTGGGATTCTAAAGATGAATGTGGAAATAGTAGGATCTAGCCGCTAACGGAGTTTAGCGGCTAGATCCTGGCGGCTTGGCTTTCACTACTAGTACTATTAAAGTAGAAATGTGGCTTTACAATCACAACATATTCTAGAAGGAAAATGGAAACACAATTGAATTGTCACTTAGGAAGAAATGAGACTAAAAACTCTGAAAAGATTTCAATAAGAGGTTTTCACAAAAATAAACTTATAAATTCTCTTGTTTAATGCTGTATAACATCTGGTGCTGAATTCCTCCTATCTTCCGACCCATTTCTGCTGTGACACTTCTTTTCCTCGACCCTAGAAAGAGACGACCCCTTGCTCTGCCCTCTCCACAGCTCTCTAGACATCCCAGGATCTGATGCAGGTGACGTTACTCTCCAGTTATCCGAACTACTGCTGAGGGAGGGTGTAGCTTTGGGGGCCACAGTTTTCGAGCTGGCTTGTCTTGGTGCCCTCTCGTTCACCTGACAGAACTTAACTTTGTGCGCTCCACACATCACACCGGACGGGAAGCAAGAGATGAAGGTTTCTGCTATTGGTGTCACCTCAAAGTAAACCATGAAACCGTCTGCTGTTGAGGGACTCGACCCGATTATTTTGATCGTGTTTTCGTTCATTATATCTTTGGATTCGAGAGCAAGGAAGTCAGGAACAGTATCTAAACAGTCCATCATCTCGCCGGGAAACCAAGCTCGGTACTTCTTGAAGGGAGGAGGGTCCCCAGCTCCTCTCACATAGTAGCCTCTGTGTTCTTTAGTCGGTCCTGTGTCTCTTTTTATCGTCTTTTTGTAGAACTCTAACGAGTCTCTGTCTGTAAATCTGAACTGGATGTTTCGGCCGGATAATTTAGTCCCAGAACATCGGTAATGAGGCATAACACCAGAATCTTCCTTAATTCTCTTCATCTCTCTCGCTATCACCCCAATCAAGTGATCAAGATCTTTTCGCTGGGCTGACACTCCGCTCTTTAACGATACTTCCAGATTAAGTCCTTCTTTGTTTCCATTCTGCTCGTCAGATTGAAAATGTAGTCTCATAGCTAATGGATCGTTCTTGTAAAAATCGTGGTCCGAGGGTTCGGGGGACTTCATTTTGAGTTTAGCGAGAGCAAAACTGCCAGGGATGTATTTTGGAGAAGGGAGAGGTGACGCGGTGGGGTCGGGAGAGTTCAGAGGAACCCGCACTCCATTAACTGGAGAAAACATTCGTCCTGGTAGCGGGGAAGTTGGGGAGACTTTGGGGCTCTGAGAGGAGAGGGATTCCTCTGCTGACCAGTCTGGCGACGTGTTTACTGGGTGGTCTGAGCTGTTATCCACTGCTGAGTTCTTCATTCTCTTGATCTCCCGTGAATTGTGTCGGAGGTTGGTTCGATAGATCCTTGCTAATAAGACGAAGATCTGTGTACATGTGGTCTGTGACAATAAACAAAGCTCCAATGCTAATGGTTGTGATTGTAGAGGAGCGCATGTTGTATACCTAGTCATCAGAAGTTAAGGTCATGTGAGATGTGCGCATGCTGACATCACAGTACCGCCATCGTGGTAATCATCAGCATTTTTCTTTTTTCCTGTCCTCAATTTCGGCCGAACATTAGAATCTAGAATTTTAACCCATCTTACTCATAATGAATCTTTAAACCAATAATCCGGTCGTCCAGATTTCATGTTATGGTGTTTTCAGGAAGTTTTATTAAGTATTTTTATTACTGACATGCTTGGTTAACATCTCAATATATTTGAAGTACTTGGTTTACAGTTACAATTACTTGGTCCTATGCTTCAATCCGAACTATAAGATAACGTAAGGTGTTTGTATATTATTAATTTATTACCAACATGAGCATAACTGAGAAGAAAACTAAAATATCATGAAAATCAGATGTATTACATAAGACAGTAGATTACTAGACTTGAAAATAAATATTGTTGATTAAGCTCTTTAATCGTAAACTGTTAAGAGAAATTAACATCGACAAGAAACAGGAATTAAACTTTACGAATACAATTAAAATGTATAATTTTATTGTAATGATAATATAATTTTTCATTTATTTTAGTCATAGGTATCATGATGACGTATCTGTTAGCGCTAAATGCTAATGCCAGCACTCTTACAAAGAAGCAGACAGATAATCGATTTCTCCTCTAGAAGCCTACAAAATGTCTCAGCATGTTACTAAACAGCTGGGCTACAGTGCGAATTACTGACAAAAAGGTGTTTATATAGAAACTGTAAGTCTTCAAATGATTGAGCTTTTCCAAAAACAATTGACGGCTATGTCTCGAGGAAAAAGACTAGTTCTGACATAGTGAAATGTACCAGTTTCCTGATGCACGTGTCATTTGTACGTTGTACGTTGTTTTTAATTTTTAATTATGGGTAATCGTTAAGAGGCGTTGTTCTTGCTCTTGTCCCACCATTTTAACTGCTCGAATTCGAGCAGTTAAAATGGTGGGACAAAAGCAAGAACAAACTTAAGATAAATGTTGTTATTAATAACAGCATTTATCTTAAGTTTTGATAAAGCTCAATCAAGTTTTATTAAAATTTAATATCGGTTTTATTTTCACAGAACTGCCATGGCTTAAAGAAGGATTCCCGTTTGACCAAAAACGGCGAAGAAGAAATACATACACCAAAAAGAAAATGTATTCTACTGATGATGAACACACGAAGAGAATTTCAACGGGTGAGTACTTGAAATGATTGAATATTGTTTGTTTTGAATTCTATAAGATAATTTTTAGCAAAGAATGCGTTCTTAAGATCTTACGTCAGTCAATTCAAAAACGTAGTTTGTCTATAACGGTTCATTTTAATTGTGGCACATCATATCATGATTAGCGATATCTAGCTAGATCTTACATAAACAGCAACATCTTGCCCTATTTTTCAGTGTCAGATCACTAACGTTCAAATATAAACTTGCCATCATTGCACACTACAGCGATACCAATTTGTCAGCGACATTATATGCCATTTTAGTATATACCCATTCACAAAACCTCCGATC
Organism: Mnemiopsis leidyi; assembly: GCA_000226015.1. Classification (NCBI taxonomy): domain Eukaryota; kingdom Metazoa; phylum Ctenophora; class Tentaculata; order Lobata; family Bolinopsidae; genus Mnemiopsis; species Mnemiopsis leidyi. Next base: position 79,709 of record JH156825.1, read on the forward strand.
GCAGGCACAAGCCACAAAATTGCTATGGCAAGTTGCGATCGCAGTGTATGTTCAATAATGACAGGTTTCGATCGCAAGTTGAAAACATATTACGTGATACCTTGCTTATAGCTGTTAATGGATTATTAAAGGGCTAGGAACAGCAAAATTACAAACAATAAGAATAAACATGCACGTTACTATTTATAGAACCTATCGCTAATTCACAATATTTTGTTAAATGTTTATCTGCGAGTCTTGCAGGCATAAATTTAGGTTTTGGTTTCAATATCATCAAACATGTTTAATTAAGTTCAGAGTTCGGTTCAAATTTAACAATCGGTTTAATCGCAAGTTTTCGATGCGGCATCACTTTCAAGTCTTTTGGTTGCCTTCTCGCGCCGATCAAAAAACACTCATTCAACTATGTGGGACTTCAATTTGCGGGGGGCGGTTTGCACTTGTTCATCATCATCCTGACAAAGTCGGTTTTAGAAAGACGTCCCTCACCTCTCCTGTCTCCCCTCTTCATCAGATCATCCAGACCCTCCTCGGAGACGGGGTGCGCCAGACTCAACATCACCTGTCGCAGGACATCTTTAGTCATGAACCCACACCCGTCCTTGTCGAATATGTGGAAGATGTCCTCCAGCTGACTCTCCGGAGTGATAGAAGGATTCTGCTGCAGACTCATCATCCTGATGAACTCGCAGATGTCGATAATACCGTCGTTGTTCCTGTCCACGGTAGCCACCATGTGGAGAACTTCTTCAGCACTTGGCTTCAAGCCAATACTGTCCAGCACTTCGGGAAGTTCGTCCACGGTGATGATACCGTCCCCGTTCTGGTCGAAGTCTTTGAAGGCCTGCTCGTACTCCTGTATCTCGTACCAGTCCAGACTGACGGGTACGGGCAGCTCACTTGGCGCCTGATCGTTCAGTTTTGCGTTCTTTTTCGCTTCCAATGTGTCGTTGAATTTCTTCTGTCCTCGGAGGTTGGAGATAGCTCCTCTTATGCTTTCCAGAACTGAAATTGTGATTGTCACGATCAAGTAATCCTTATTTTAAAGCCAAGTCGGAAAAAACAAGTTCTTCAGACAGCCACATTTGGTCCGACTTACTTCAAGCTTATGACAAGGTTGTTAAAGATATCAAAGCTATCGTCCTCCGCCACTTCGCTCTAGTTTTATGACTATTCAGGATAAGATTGGATGTATTGTATGATTTTTTCACAACAAAAGCAAATCAATAACGAGAAATGAGCATGCAAGTAACGACCAAACCAAGTTTAATCGACCACGGCAAAGACCAATACGCGATACAAAAAACTGAATTTCTGGTTTTTTCATCGCAGTAGTGAATAAACTTTATCACACTCACAGCACAGGCAATCTTAAATAAGTCGCAACTTACAAAGATGAAACAAAAGATTGATGCACCAAAACTAAAAGCCTGTTTACTGAGCTGCTTTACTCGCAAGTAAAATAGACTGAAATTAGGCTACTTACAAATAGCCTTCTTCTCCTTATAGGGGTTTCTCTTTTGATCCCTGTGTGATGTAAACATCTTGACGACATAAACCTGGTTACAAGCCAATAGAGCAGCAGACAGCGAATTTAGTTTTACGTTTCTACCAATGCCATTCGTCTTCTTGCTAGACCCTCTTTGTTAGCCAGCGTCAAACTAAACAAAATACATGTGAGTCATATGAGAAAGGTAAGCGAATGCTAGATCTCTAAACAGACGGCAAAGGATATAATTTGTGATCCAGTAATTTCCTGCCGAGACTTTAGACGATCCAGCTAGAGGTTGATTTACATTAAAGTAAGAAAATAAATTTGAGCGATTTACGCGTTACTATTAGTCCACTTTGGAGTGTAGCCCTCCTTCACAGTAGGAGGACTAGATTTGGTGATTACCTGCCTGACACGATGCTTTGTTTCGAATCACGAGTGGAGCTGGCAGGACCAATGACCTGCAGGACGGTTAGAACGTGATTATACAAGGAGGTGTCACGTGGTTTAGGCTGGGGGTTCATTTCCTGGCGGGGTCTGGATCTAGAGTCGGAATACCCAGCTCTCACTCTCAGACCAGTTACAAACTCACGATTTTCTGTATTTCTGTGTCATTCACCTCACGGGTCACGGAAAAAGATAATGCAGCCGCCTTAAATCATTATCGGTCCATTCTTGAAAATATTCTGATGAAACCAAGAATTTCAACAACCTATATTCGCCAGATTTGAGTTCGATAATGAGTGGGTCGATAAAGTTAGGCACGATGGACTCACGAACCTCTACGTTCAGACCTATCCCAACATCCTACTCTGACACACTGGAACTATTTCCAGACCCGGACAGCGAGGTAGCGTCCTGTTCTGTCCTGTTCTGTACAACAACATTATTAAGCTTAAAGTAAAACTTTTCACCAAGCTCACGCCATACAGTGCTCAGAGTTCAATTTCTTAGACTACGATTATTATTAACTTAGCCATGATTATTGGTGACGGATAACGGTTTATAGAATAGTTGATCAGAGATTTGAACATACAATCTCACCACAGGCCCCAGAACAATCACGACACAGAAACTGCTGTTGCACCTGCACTTGCAGACGGACAGTACATCACAGCACAGACACACACAGACTAGTAGAGAACCAGGCCCTGGAGGCTGAACAGTCTGAAAATAGGAGTCAGGTAAATGTCCTCTTTCGAGGATAACCGATACGTGACACACTTAACGTAACACGCGTTACTGGTCTCGCGTTACTGGTCACGCGTTACCAGGTACGCGTTACCAGTTACGCGTTACGATCAATTATTTGTCAGGTGCTACCGGTCTTGTGTCACATTCTCACTTGTTGTTGATCACGCGTCTTCCACTTGAAATTCGAACTGCGAACCCTTTTTTCCAAATCTTGTACTTGTAATTATAAAACTACACTTTTTGTGCTCACCAAAGTCCAAACCGGTCTTGAAGAACATTTTTGTTGAAAGCTGAAATAAAACTGCCTCTTATCCAGAACACAACTATATACGACAAGTGGGTGGAATGGAGCGGAGATACCAGCATGCACGGCGTGAAGTATATTTTCCAGGGGAACAAGGTAACTTTGTATTTGAGGCTATATAAAATATTAAAATCACACTAACAGAGTAGGTTGAATTTAAAATAAGATTCTTAAAATTATCCCGTTATGGAAATATTCGAACCTTATAGATAGGGGGGGGGGGGCCACGTCCCTAAAAAGCCCATTTTTACCTCCGCGGACCCCCGAAGGGCCCTAAAAAAATGGGCTTTTTTGGGCTTTTTTGGGCCCTAGAAAAATTTAAATCATGCTTTATATTAGAATAATTTAGATCAATTCAAACTCGTTCTTTGCATCGTTTTCAATTTTAAAAAGCACTTTGTATGATTTAACCTGCTGTTCTATTGAAATTTAGGTCCCAAAAACTCCTTATTTTTCCCAATTTGGATCCCAAAAAGTAGCAATTGTCACTTCATTTGGTAAAGTTTTCACGCACTGCTTGGATGCTACCAGCTACTGTAGCATTACTTGAATAGTAACTACTACTGGTTTACTGCAGGGGTTTGGGGGTACTACAAGGATATAACTGGGGCATAACTGGGGTGCTATAAGGGTCCAACTGTGGTACCAAGTTGGGGTACCACCGTGGTACCACTGGGCTGAGGGCTCATACTTTGGTACTACCGGTATATTACTGGGGTACTACAGCCGGGTTATCTCAGGGATACTACTTGAGTACTTCTGGAGAACCACCGGGTTACTACCTTGGTACTATTGTAGTTTATAGGATGGTTTATAGGGTGTTAAAGGGTACTATTGGAATAATACTGGGGTACCACTGGGGTACTACATGGGAGCCACAACTTGGTACTACTAGGATACTACTAGATTACTACTGGGATACTACTCCGATATTACTGGGGTGCTAATAGAGTACTACACGAGTACTACTGGGGCACCGTTGGGGTACTTCTGCACTGGGATACAGCTATGATAATGGGATACTACTGGGGTACTACAACTGGTTTACTACTGGAATACTACAAGGGTTCAACTGAGGTACTGCTGGGCCTAAACTACATGGGCACTACTGGGAAACTACTAGGATACTAATGGGGTACCAGTAACCACTGGGTTATTACTGGGGTACTACTGTTGTTTATAGGGGTACTATTGGGATAATACTAGGATACTACCGGGATATGACTGGTGTACTTCTGGGGTACTACAGGAGTCCTAGAGGGGAACCTTGGGGTACCACTGGGGTACTTTAAAACAACTACCGAGATCCTACAGGAGTTCCACCTGGGTACCATTGGAGGACTTTTAGGGTTCCACAGCTAGGTGACTACTGGGGTAATTCAGTGGTACAACTAGGACATTACTGGAGTACTTAAGGAGTACTACAAGGGTACATATATAGGAGTAAAATAGGAATACTACCTGGGTACTACAGAATTTCTACTCACCAATTGGGTCACTTTCCTGGGTTCTACAGGAGTACTAAATAGGCATTCTACTATGGTACTGTTGTGATACTACTGTGGTATTATAACTGGGTAACTTTTGGGATACTGGGGTACTACAGTGGTACTACTGGGATAATACTGGGTCACTACTGAGGTACTACAGTAATACTAATGGGATACTACTGGGTCACTACTGGGGTACTACAGTGGTACAACTGGGATACTACTGGGGTACTACAGTGGTAATACAGTGATACTACTGGGATACTACTGGGTCACTACTGGGTTACTACAGTGATACTACTGGGGTTCTACAGTGATACTACTGGGATACTACTGGGTTACTACTGGGATACTAATGGGATACTACTGGGTCACTACTGGGGTACTACAGTGGTACTACTGGGTCACTACTGGGGTACTACAGTTGTACTACTGGGATACTACTGTGTCACTACTGGGGTACTACGAGTGGATACTACTGAGATACTACTGGGTCACTACTGGAGTACTACGAG
>JH156825.1:84713-101495 GCA_000226015.1 Mnemiopsis leidyi
GGGTACTACAGTGGTACTACTGGGATACTACTGGGTCACTACTGGGGTACTACAGTAATACTAATGGGATACTACTGGGTCACTACTGGGGTACTACAGTGGTACTACTGGGATACTACTGAGGTACTACAGTGGTACTACAGTGATACTACTGGGATACTACTGGGTCACTACTGGAGTACTACATTGATACTAGTGGGATACTACTGGGGTACTACAGTGGTAATACAGTGACACTACTTAAACTCCAGTCGGGAGGCGAAGGTGATGAATGGCCAAATTTCTTATTATACAACCTACCAGGACTCCGAACTTCTACAAGGCTAAGGATTAGGGATTAGGTATAAAGTGATCAACATGCTAGCATAAAACAACTCGACCCAACCGCAACAGCCCTGACAAACTGACTAAAAAATAGCGACCTATCTGATATCGAATCATTTTCACTGCCAAAGCGTATTAGAATTAGCGATACTGATAACGCGACATTTTTACCACTATCAGCATCAGTTTGCATTTCACCCAGCCTGCAGGCATTATTTCTAGAAAATACCTGTACACTGTTGAGGCTTACTGTTACCAAACTTGTAATTTAAGTTTTCTACATAGAATAAGAGCCGATGGCTCTAAAGTAAAACAGTTAAAGTAGAATGTATATTTAGATCTATTAATCTACATTTTGTGTGCCCTGCGGGGATTCTGAATTTTCACAATAGTTTGTACTACTATATTTTGATTATATATATTATATTTGAAGTAAACATTAACCGGGGGTACCGGTTCTCAAACAAAACAAACACCTTATTTTTTTCAACAATTGATGTTTTGACTGACCTTTTAACCTCAAATATTGTACATAGATATGTTTAACTACTAATTAATAATTGTAGCACTCATATTTTACTACAGTTGTTAAGTAGTTATTATAAATAAATTATAGATTTCATCGATGCCCGGTTGGGCACAAGTTGAATAGTTGATAGACTGCTTATATAGTTTAAACTTTGATGTTTGTTTTGAGTTGTTTGTTCTAGAAATGACACAGTTTTTTACAAGGACCACTCACCACATTTAAATTTAAGTTAGTACATTTACACACAAGTATTACTTATAGTACAATTATTGACAACAGTTTTTACTGGATTTTGTTTCTATTAAAAGAGATATATGAATTTCTCTTCAGTTTTAGGTGTGACTAGATCAAGTTTAACTTAATGTTGAATGATTGCTTCGTGTATCGTGTTAATGCAATCTCGTCGGATTTGTTGGGGCATATGTTTTATCGGTAATTATATAATTGTATAATTCTATGGCTGGGGCATTTTGCACAATTAATATGATTACTATACCTATATTATATTATTTGATTGTTGTTATTTGCTGGTTGTTCTTTTGTTTATATGATTACTATATCCTTTGTTTGGCCTTAGATAGGGTGCCCCGATAAAAGAACTGGATTCTTCCAGGTGGCGTCCTGTGGCACATTTACCAATTGCTTCACTTTATATATTTTAAATTATTAACTTATTACCATTATACTGTATTGTGTCACAAATTAAAAAAAGAAGAGAACTACTGGGATACTTGGGGTACTACAGTGATACTACTGGGATACTACTGGGTTACTACTGGGATACTAATGGGATACTACTGGGTCACTACTGGGTCACTACTGGGGTACTACAGTGGTACTAATGGGTCACTACTGGGGTACTACAGTTGTACTACTGGGATACTACTGTGTCACTACTGGGGTACTACAGTGATACTACTGAGATACTACTGGGTCACTACTGGAGTACTACAGTGATACTGATGGGATTCTACTATACTGGATGATGTTGGTGGTCAGAAGAGAAACGCACAGATAACTACTACTGGTTCACTACTGGGGTACTACAGTGGTACTACTGGGATACTACTGGGTCACTACTGGGGACTGGGGTACTACAGTGGTACTACTGGGATACTAATGGGATACTACTGGGGCACCATTGGGTTACTAATGGGTTATTACAGTGGTACTACTGGGATACTACTGGGGTACCACTGGATATTGCTGGAGTTCCAAAGGAGTGATACAAGGGTGCTACAGGAGAAACATAGGAATACTTCTGGGGTACCACTAGACTCCTAATTGGTACTACAGGAGTACTACTTGGGTACCATTGTTTCACTTCTGGGGTTCTACAGAGTACCAAGTAGGGGTACTAAAATGGTACTGCTTGGATGCTACCCGGGTACTACAGCTGGATTACTACTGATGTACTACTGGCTTACTGGGGTACTAAAGATTTGTACTGTGGTACTACTATGGTATCGTTGCATCGGGATAATCCTAGGGTACTATTGGACCTTGGGTACTACATGTGCATTGATTGGGCACTGCTGGGTACTACTGGTTCACAACTGTGGCACTACCGTGGTTGTGATAGGTTCCATTGGGATAATACTGGAGAACCTTTGGGTAACACTTTGGCACTACTGCGATACATCTGGGGTACTACAGGGATACTACAAGGATATTACTGGGGTGCCACTGCGTTATTATTAGAATTCACTAGGAGTACTACAGGGATACCACTGTAGTACTACTTGTGCACTTCAGGAGTACTTGTGGGGTACCATTGGGTACTTTTGCACTACTTAGTTGGGGTACTGCCGGGATACTACTGGGATACTACTGGGGTACTGCAAAACTACTAGTGAGGTACTGCAGTTTTACTAAGTTGGGGCACTAATAAGGTAGTTCTGGGATACTTCTCAGTGCTGGAGCACTACAGCTTTGTTACTACTGTGATACTACTGGATAATTTTTGGGATACTTCTGGGGTACTACTGTGGTACTACTGGGGTCGTAGCAGTTTAACTAAGGTACTGCTGGGGTATCTCTAGTGAACTACATGAATACAACTTGGGTACTTCTTTGGTATTGCTGGGATACTTCTAGGGTACTACAGGAATGCTACTGGGTTACTACTGGGGTACTGCAGGGACACTAAAGGGGTGTTGTTGGGGGTACAATTGCAGCACCACTGGGGTACAACTGTGGTACTACTGGGATACTACGTGGGTAGTATAGGAGTGCTACTGGAGAGCTACTAAGTACTGGGGTACAACAGGGAGAGAAAAGGGGTTAAATTGGGACACTACCTGGGTACTACAGTGGTATAGGTACTACTGTGGTACTACTGGGTTACTACTGGTGTTCTACAGTGGTTTATAGGGGTACTATTCGGATATTACTGTGGTACCTCTGGAGTACAACTGACAGCAGGACTAGACCCTGTATGATCTTTTGCATTAAAACATTGAGAAAGAACTTAACTCACTGTTTCATCTCTAAAACTTTGCCTGACTCTGTTCCTTACCAGTTGCCACTAGGACATAGATTATCATTTCAAGACAGTAATGAACGACCATGATCCCTTTCTTATAGTAGTTAATCTCTCTAACATGTGTTTCTACTTATTTGACATTGTTGAATGCAAAAATATGGTCTACATTTACTGACTGATACATAATTAAGTCTATTCGATGTAAACTAGTTCTAAAATGATCTCTTTTAAAGCTTTCTCATGGTGAAATTGATGATATAACAGTATTTCGGCCAGTTTTGATCATATCTCCCATAACTATAACCCAATATACTGCCTAAAGTTGGATAAAGTCATAAAATTTTAGGGCCCAAAAAGTCCCATTTTTACCTTCGGGGACCCCTCAAGGGCCCTTAAAAAATGGGCTTTTTTGGGCTTTTTAGGGACGTGGCCCCCCCCCCTAACTATAGTACTGTATAAATAACTATAGTAATTACTATAGCAATAACTATAAACTATAGTTCTGTATAAATTACTATAGTAATAACTATGGTATTCACTGTAAAAATAGCTATAGTAATAACTAAAATCACTGTATAAATTAAACTTTAGTTTCTGTATGAGTGTATGAACTACACTTACTGTATGAATAACTATAATAAGGTTATACACAGCAGAATGTATTCCCAATTCTAAAACTCACAATAACACAATAACACTGACACCTCGAATGTAAGGAAAACAGTGCGGTAATTTCATGAGTTCTGTAGATCACTGACATTACACTTATCTGAGCAAGTTATTCGTAGTTTACATCCACATTGCCCTCAAACACACACTCATTATACGTTTCTACCAGTTTGCGGAATAGAGAGTTGATCTACCTTAAAAACTAAACACTTTGTCATTTTATTCGAATGGTATCGAATATTGACGATAAAATGTTTTGTCGACGATATTTATTAAAAATTTTTCGGCTCTTCTTCTTAGATAATGTGCTTTTGTTCGCACAACGCACTCTTAAATTAGTGTATATAACTTCCTTTCTTCCACCGATAGTCATTAGTCCTTTAGTCATCATATGCTCTTTTTCCTAACAGCGTTTTTACATAAGTCTTGGTTAAAGTGTGGTCGTAGTTTCATGTTGTTAAACGGTAACAACACCGGAATAAAGCACAACAGTACTACTTACTGTAAGTTCTAGTAAGTAGTAGTACTTACATTAGTACTTACAGTAGTACTTACTGTAAGTTCTAGTAGGTAGTAGTACTCACAGTAGTACTTACAGTAGTACTCACAGTAGTACTTACAGTAGTACTTGCTGTTAGTTCTAGTAAGTAGTAGTACTTACAGTAGTACCTACAGTAGTACTTGCTGTTAGTTCTAGTAAGTAGTAGTACTCACAGTAGGCACAACAGTACTACTTACTGTAAGTTCTAGTTAGTAGTACTTACAGTACTACTTACAGTACTACTTACAGTACTACTTACAGTACTACTTACAGTACTACTTACAGTACTACTTACAGTACTACTTACTGTAAGTTCTAGTAGGTACTTACTGTACTTACAGTAGGTCTATAAATGCAGGTTGTAAAGCCTCTCACAGAGAAGTTAACAATAAAGTAGAGTAGACCGTAGTAAAACAAATAGTAGGTTACTACCTACAGTACAATAGATAAGTGAGTTCGCACAGTTAATTAGTAAATAGTTAATTAGAAAATAGTTAATTAGTAAATAGTTAATTAGTAAATAGTTAATTAGTAAATAGTTAATTAGTGAATAGTTAATTAGTAAATAGTTAATTAGTAAATAGTAAGCCGTTTATCATGGGATGTATCCTGCGTACCTTCTCATTTCCTTCTCAGCTCTGTTTAACTGTTTCAACTTTAAAATTCTCACGGAGATTAAGCGAATCTGGAGGAAGCTTAGGGAGGAGGAAATCCAAAATTGGGTGTTTCCACTTTCTTTAAGTTCTTCCTGAGTCGATATAAGATAAAATGTGCACTGAAATATGGCCTGGGACTAAATCAAAGAAATACTGAAATGAGATAATTTTGGTTTATTGTCCTGCTACTAAGGTTAGATATAGAAATATGGACGTTCTCCAGTTTATTCCAAATTAGGACAATAAATGCTGCAATTTGCACGCAACGTTTTGTTTTACAATTGTTATACTGGATGTTCTATTCATACCAGTGAGGGTTAACGTTAAAAACAATCCACTGTGCCGTGTCAAGTGGCATCTATCTGGGTTGGTGGTGTAATGGTATCTACCCTGACGTTTCATGCAGGAGATCGGGTATTCGATTCCCAGATCCGCCAATCCTTGAGGAGTGCGCTAAGGGCATTTGCCTGTGCAATCTTCTTCGGTCGACTTAGCCGAATGACTGGGAAACCGTGATTGAGGGTTAGATGAGGAGGGTCTCCGTTAAAAGTTATGGAATCTTCCAGGAGCCCCTTCAGTATAACTGTAAAAGCCTGGGTACAGGTGTAACAAATAAAACTGGTATAGACTATTGGTGGTGCAATTGTTTGACAGTATGTATTTACGTATGTATATGAGAGCACCTCGAGCGATTATAGCGTTATTTGTTCTATAAGTACTTGTACCTAGCGGCTACTCTAGCCTCGTAGTTCAAGTTATATTAATACCTAGCCTTTAATCGCACAACACGCTGTTTCATTGTATTCTTTTCTTCCATTCACAATCATTAGTCTTTTAGTCATCACTGCTTTCTGTTTTTGATAATATTAACCACCGCATTGGTTAAGGTTTTATGGTGTCATGTAGACAAATGTCCGAACATTGGGCTGCAACAAGACTACATAAGATGTATGTATAACACAGGTTGTATGTGCGAGTGTAATATTAGAGCTAAGATCTGCCTGCCTCACTGAGAAGTTACCAAGAAGATAAATAACTAAACAACATGGAATAGTTACATATGTATTGTGTCCCTGTCATCTGTGCAGGAATGTGTTGTGTTGTGTCCCTGCTTACTGTCATCTGTTCAGGAATGTGGCGATGTTAAGGCGATGTTAAGTCTATTTAGAATAAGTATAAGGAGGAAGTGTGGCTAGTGGGGTATTCCCATTATTTCCAGCCTTTTTAAAATGTAATATGTAGCACTGCAGTACACTGAAATATAACCTAAGACTAATTCAAAGAAACCAACATCAAAATTATTAACTTGATCAATGACATCGTCCAGCATCCACAAGAATATCATTTAATCCTGCTGTTTACGTACTCGAGTTTATCCTATGTAAGAAAAGTAAAGCTCCCATTAATATGATTCACTATTATATTCAATTATATGTTCAATAATTCATTGAATATTTTATTTAACAATTCAATATTTTAATCAATATTTCATTCAACAATTCAATATTTCATTCAACAATTGCAGAATTCTTCGGGAGAAGTCGGAAATTTCCCTCAGTATTAGACAGGGATTGACCTATGAAAAAAGGCAGATACGACCAATAATATTAGAGAAACGCAGTCACGTGACAGAAAAGTTTTCCGACTCCTCCTTACTTACGATTAAGTACATGAAAAACCTGCATATTTTAAACAGAATGTTGTCCCTTCCCGCACTGTACATAGTACACATGATTCTCTGTTTCCCCGTACACACAATAGATAAAGCACACATAAGATCTGTGTATGTGAGAGAGGTACGTGGTCGAGTTAATTACTGAACTGTCATGTTTACACAATATAGTACAAGCAGTATGCTCCTACACATACTCACATAGTATGCTCTATCCTACATACTTTTACACATACTCATAGTCTCATATAGTATACCTCCGATTAAAAATTATATCGTATACCGTGTACAATGTACATACCTCCCTAGCCTATGTATCTCTTCTTTAAGAGTTTACAGTAGTGTACAATATCTGGGTACTACATTTTTCTACTGCCTCCCCACTTTCCACGGTTGTACATTGTACACTTTCAACTAATGTACTGTTGACAGAAAGTGATGTTATCTCCACATATCTTCATGCTGACAGATAATGTACTCTAGTTACACGGAAAGTTATGTGTCGAGTACAGCCGCACCGTTACATTAGGGATGTGTAAAAGTCAGTTAAATCGAACTGTTGACATTGTACACACAATATGTTTTGTGTAATATACATTGACAATGTATACTATATTACTTCATATTATTCTCAATATCACCTTGTCGTATTGAAATATGTCATATGTGACAAACACGTGCCATTATATCAGCCCACCTTATACGGTCTGTTGGTCTACACAAAAAATGTACATATATGCGGTCTGTACAAATGTATTTTGACGGATTAACTAAGTAAGAATTCTACCTGCTGCTGAAAGTTCACGTAGTTTAATGTATATATGAATGTATTCATAAATGATAAATCTGACATGTAAATATGTTCGTATAATACATCCTCTTGATCCAATGATAATAACGTAACTTATATATATTTTCACATCTAATGACTAAATGAAGATTTCTTGCAAAACAGTAACGATATCGATATATTATGTAATATGCATACAGTTATACACGGTTGAAGTGTTTTAACATTTGAATGTCTATTATGATGTACGTTCCTCTCTCTGCTTGATCATCTACACGCTGCAGAATTGTGTAGACGTTAATCATGTACATTTCTTGTAGATGTACACTGTAGATGTACATTGCACAGTGCAAAATATTGTATTGCAATGTATTGTGCTTCCTTAAGTCCAATTATTGCGTGTGTAAATACCACTCTGTTACCAACATAATGCTTGTTGAATGTTGGTGTGTATGTGTGTATGTGTGTATGTGTGTATGTGTGTATGTGTGTATGTGTGTATGTGTGTAGGTGTGTATGTGTGTATGTGTGTATGTTTATGTATGTTGGTGCAAAAGGCCCGTATTTCCGTATGTTCGTGTCCGTGTGTGATAATATTTACCGTGTGTACATGTATTGTGTACACTGTACAGTGGTGTGTAATTGACTAGAATTACTATAATTAATTAGAACCTCTACTAATTAGAGTCTCTAGTGCGTGTATTTCTCTCTTTTCAAAAGAAAAAGTGCGTATATTTCTCTCTTCTAAATAGAAAAGTATGTGTACTTTTCCTCCACTTAATGATATCCAGATATGACACATACGTCCGGCTCATTAGGCACAGTAATTATACCTCGCCGTAAATATGCATTATACACGTTGCACATGTGTAAGATACATAAATGACCGCTCCAAGTCTAGTTGTGTATACATGCAGTATGTGTTGAAGATCTACCTAGACACACAGTTACATCACACTTCATGATATTATCTTGCTTCCTGCCAGCTCAGTCATGTAGACTCATCGCCTAAGTATTCCCTAAAATACTTTATCTACTCAGAACCACCTATGCCTGGTATGGTGAATTCAATGGATCCCCGTCAAGTAAACAATCAAGTCCGGGATAGTGTAATACACCCTACACAACTGTATGTAATGAGTGTATTCGAATGTAACAGTTACATAAGTCAGCAAATATGATCTTATTGATGTTAAAAAGTGTGAAATATAAAACGTAAATTTATTCTTCTGAACATATACAATCTTTCCGATACATCCTTGCTGTTTTAAAGCGGATTTCAGTTTTAATCTGTTGCGTGGGTTTTTCGGTGAATGTAGTCTCCACTCTTCATTTGTTGGTATTGTTCTGTTTAATTTACAGAAGGTTTCAGAAGATCACCTCATAGTTGCTAGAAAATTAACAACTGAACGTACTACGCACTAAGAAGTTTTAACAATTTCTCGCGCCATCATGCCTCTCTGCGCGCGCGCACACACGCGCGCGTTTTGCTAAGCTGACCCGATCAGCTATGTTCCTCCGTCAAGTTACTCCTAACAAGTGACAGCCAGCAACTTATTCATTAGCTAGTTTGGATAGAAAGCTAAGAATTAGCTGAAATAATTATATAAAATTATTAGCTGCAATCATTAGATACCCAGGTTTCGATCTGCATTGCTGTAGCTAGCAGCTTACGATGCCTCAATCTCTCCAGTGATCTAATGACGTCATTTCAGATACGACTCTCTAATCCGCGACACAGTTTGCTGTTTCCTGGGAATAAGTCTTGCGAGAAAGTTCGCTAAAGTCTTCAAAGTGAAGCCTATCATTAAAGCTCCAATAGTTTGGTCCTTCGACTCTACCAACCCCCACAGTATCAGCAGATGGTCTAAATTTGTAGTCCAGGGTAAGTCTCCAACAACTGAGGTGTAATGTTTCATTTTATCAACCTGGAATCTGGGTGTATCAACACATGTCGGCAAAGTGGCAAACATGTCTGTCCCTTGACCTCTTTACCTGTCCATTTACCTGTCCCTTGACCTGTCCATTTATCTGCCCCTTTACCCCAGGTATTGCGCTGTGGCAGATCACGCTGGTGTATAACGCAGATTTGGGACCTCATAGGTTTAATCCGGGTAACATATTACTCCTCATCGCTTATTCTTCAACGATTATGGTACGTTTTTAAAGGATATCATAATATCCATGCTATATTATTTGTATCTTCTTTTTGTGGGGGGGGGGGAGGGGATGGGACGCTTGAAAAATATATAATGGGGCCAGGACGGCCCTGTGCTCTACCCAGCCATGTAGTTTTGTTATCATGGTACACATGATGAAAAAAGTTGTTGATTACATGTTTGAGATATAATAACAGCATTTACCAGAAATATGTACTTTTTCACGGGTGCTGTTTTCCACATTATTGTTAAGTATTAGAAAGACCATGTTTTATTTTACAATGAAAATAATCTGATACTTACTCAGGTTATCTGCTATTGGAATTTGAACGATTTCCCGGAATGTACGAGACGTCACGTGATAACGTGGCATCTAGGCTGGATGGTTTTCTCCATCTACCTGTTCCTCTACACCATCTACCCTTCCTTCGACAGTGCTATGTACCTCATATTTGTAGTAGAGTGTAGCGCCAGTGTTGCTATCTATTGGATAGATGTTTATTTCAGGTAATCTTAACAGTTTAACTGTTTTTATTAGTAAAGTTTTTTCAGGGTTTAACGCAATGCGGTTGATTAGTTCTATTAATAGCTTAGAAAGTTATCAAACCAAATTCACATTTTGAACAGTTTACAGTTTACAAATAACTGATATGTAGATAGCACAATGAAAAAATGGCGAAATTTTGGAGTTCCAGGATTTAATAAACCTAGTTCGTTTTAGATAACGGCAAAGTCGTCTTTACCCTACTCCAATTCCTAACTCCTCCAAATTCCCAGGAACAACGTTGGCGGTATACAACAGAAGATATTTGGTTCTCAGCAGTC
This sequence comes from Mnemiopsis leidyi, assembly GCA_000226015.1. Lineage (NCBI taxonomy): Eukaryota > Metazoa > Ctenophora > Tentaculata > Lobata > Bolinopsidae > Mnemiopsis > Mnemiopsis leidyi. Next base: position 95,364 of record JH156825.1, read on the forward strand.
TACCAAGCCTGGAGGTGCTGGCTACAACCTTCTGGAGGATGAAACGAGGAATCTCATACCTCTCTCTTGTTATCAGAAAGCGCTGGATATAGTAGATGAGAGGGGCGATGAGAAGGTTGGTGGAAAAATTGTTATTCGTGTATTTTCAGAATAGCTGTTGTTTAGACCCTCTAGTATATATGTATGTATTTTCAGAAAACTCATTATAATAGTCGTTATAAAAGATCGGATACAGGACACCGGACAAAGCTAGAAATAAGGAGTTATTTAATTACTATATTACCTGTATTGATGAAAGTAAAACAACAAGTAATAAAATAAGAAAATTAAAACAATAAGAACAATAAAATTTGATTGAAAACGAGTAAAACAATAAAGTTTAATCAAGTTGGAGTAAGACATCAAGAAAAGTAGGATTTGATTAAAAATAGAAAAGTAAAATTTGATTTAAAAAGAAAAGCAAATTTGATAAAAAAGAGTAAAACAATGAGAACAATAAAGTTCGATTTAAAAAGCGGGACAACAATAAGAAAAGTAAATTTTATTTAAAATGAGGATAACGATAACAATTACACCAGGTGTCGATGGAGAGTCTAAAGAAATTAGCAGCCGACCTCCACCACAACCCCGACCCCGCTGAACTGCCTCCCAGCAAGTCCGAACTAATGACCATCTGCTTCAAGACCGTCATCCGTGTCATCATCATCCTCATCTGCATCAGTCAGCCCTTCCTGTGGGACGGCCCTCAGTACAAGAGACATTGGTGTGGAAATCCACTCGTCAAAGGTTTTAACGGCTGTGCCAAGTATCATGACGAACTTTAATGACTTTGTGAGGGACGGTGTTCGTGAGGAGGGTTAAAGGTTGTTAGAATTAGATCACGTGACATCTCAATGTTAATGAATCTTATACAAAGTTCTGTTATATAAAGCTCTTTATTGGTCAATTGTTGTCACATGGCATAAAGTATTCATGAACTCTCATCAGAAATACCATTCCTCAAATTCCACAAATAATGATTGTGTGGACTGTGGACTGTAGTTGTTATGTTTACAGTGGGACTGTTTTGTCGTGCTGATATCGACATATTGTCACGTGTTCGTCGTTCAGGTCACGTGGTGAAATTATATGTTATAATACAGTTAACCCTCTTTTACCGTGTTTCTGTTTACCGTGTCTCTATTTACCGTGTCTCTGTTCATCGTGTCTCTATTTACCGTGCCCCTCGGGAGAGGTGAGACGCCGAGACATCTCGGTAAATCGAGACACGGTGGATAGAGGCACGGTAAATAGTGGTTTTACTGCATATGTTAAATGGTGAGATGATCATATTTCCTGGTTTACATTTAATTATTGGATCGCATGTTAGAGCGCTAGATTATTTCCCCGGGGCTTTTATTCATTTAGCTATTAAGTAGGTATATTTACATAATTTAGTATGTTGTGTTTGCTGGCAAGTCGCTTGATACGAAAATTATGGTTTCTCTGTTAAGAAGTTATCTCACGTGAGTATATAATTACTATAATTGTCATGTGTACATGATTCCAGGACTTTATAGCTAACGGACTATTTAGCTAAAAGGGTCTTTTCACCTAAATTATATTTTAGCTAAATAGTCCTCGGATCGGACCATATAGCTAAAATGTTACTTGTTTCATTTTTAGCTAAATCGTCCTCTTTTCGGACTATTTAGCTTATGGACCATTTAGCTAAACGTTTCATTTGACATTTTATAGTGTTTAATTCGCAGATTCTTACAGAAGAATGTAAACAACGTATTTTGAGATTAAGCTTTGGATGTGGCGTTATGTAAGCCCCATTCAAAATCACACAACCGACTTAGGATCAAAATCAGCAAAAGTATCAAGCTCAGAAAGGAAGTCTGAGTACAGAACCTGGGTTTTTCCAGTTAACAAACCATAAACTAGTGGCATGTGCCACCCCGAATCATACAAACCGTGAACAGTCAAAAGCTGTGTCCACAGCTGTGGAGATAAACTGAACGTACCATCAAGCATTAATCAAATTTACATTATCAATAGAACCAAACATAAAACTTCTTCTTCTCTCTTCGGTATATCCAGAGTCCCAGAGCAGCAGGTTCTCCCTTGTAAGCTCGTCATGTAGGTAGGGGGATGGCGATGTCTCGTAGGGAGGATATCTTGCAGTTGAGGTTCACCGCCCCTTCAAAGTCTAAGGCTCCAAGAGAGTCAGCAACGATCTCCTTTGTAGTCATGTCGGTTTCCGCAGACAACTTCTTGATCGAGTTCTTCACCTCCAATACTGCGATAGTTGCATCTTGCGACGGATGAGAGTGTGTAGGCAGAGAAGAAGAGAGGGCTCCAGCGGTGAGAGTGATGCGGGCCTTACAGGTAGTCTGTTCGACGCATCTGTAGTATGTGTTCTTCTTGTGCTGTCTGTTCTTGGTGTACCGGTAGCCGTCGATAACTGCGTTGCGAGCTCCTCCCTTCCCATAAACAAAGGTGATAGTTGGAGTAGTAGATGGATCCATTATCGAAGACGATAATATTTCAGGATCGTTTGTACTCCCTTATATATGTTTCACTTCTTCAGAGTTTGGGTTAAGGTATTTTGATTTCTTGCTGAACCGTCAGATCGCTCGTCAGATCGCATCACGCGAGTATAGGCATTTTGATTACGTGCTACAACGTCAGATCGCATCGTCAGAGCCAAAGCATTTTGATTCCGTGCTGCAACGTAACATGGTTGACTAAGCGGACAGGATCGCATCGCAATACCAATGCAATAATCTGCAAGTGGAAACGAACGATGATAAGCCCTTTAGGTCCTTATTAGCCCTTCCAAGGACTATTCAGCTAAAAGGCTGAATCGGGGTTTACAAGAGTTGTGAATAGAATAAGTGGCCCTAGATCACATGTCTTCATATCTATCTTAACACTTATACAGTAGAGTAAAAGAGATCATATTTAGCTAAATAGTCCGCGAATCGGACCTTATAGCTAAAGAACCATTTAGCTAAATTTAGCTGAAAAGTCCGTTAGCTATATAGTCCTTTAGCTAAATAGTCCGCCTACCGTGTACATATTTAGTATTTTAGGCAGGAAAGAGTTTTTCCAATAAAATCGATTCTACTGATAAAACTTCGAAACATCGAAGTAAGTGTAAGATGTGCATTGTTTACATATATCATTATTTTTACCGTTCTTTTTCTTAAGTCAACGTAAAGAAAAGTATATGTACATTTATCCAGGATTGGTCGATTAATTACGAGATTGCCACCGTGTGTTTTTACGTGGTGATTATTAAACCCTTTATACCCTTTAATAGAATTTTCATATAAATTTTAAACGACTGTTAAACCATGTTTTACTGGGGTCGCTCACGTTCCTTTGCAGTTGAATGCATACTTTCTTGGCGACTTTTTCATTTATGATTTATTTGAAAACTATCCCGTTCCTTGAACCTATTGAATTTCACTATTAATTTTTGGATCAGCCACGTTAATGTTGGAATAGCTATGGAAACTTCAGAATTCTTGGAGGGGAGTCAGAGATCTATTCTTTCACGTGACAGTGTTTTTCAAAATTGATTGGTCGTATCTGGACTCTCATCGCTGCCACATGATTGTGACTCCGCTCCAATAATTCCAACGTCCATTATAAAAATGATATAATTTCTAAATCTGGGAAAGGGATTAGATTTTTTCTACCAAGTGACACTATAGACGGGATTGCCCCATATTGATTGGCCGTCAAATATGTTTCAATTGTGGCTCGCCTCCGTTCCCTATTGTAGTAAGTGATTTTAAAATTTCATGATTAAGCTATGCTTTATAGGATTTAACTGATTTCAATTAGATTTATCAATATGAAGCACTAAAACTTCATTATGACTATAGATCAAGGAGTGGTTAAAATGGAAACAGAAAATGGAATAATCACGAAAAGATCTAAGATAATTAAGCAGTCGGAATAGATATTTTTCTATTTTTACCACTTTTTTGAATTTGTCAGTCAGACAGATACCTGCTGCAGTTTGATATCTTTGATTATTGGTGGACGACCTTAAGTGGAAATATTCAACTTCTAATTCGATCCAAGATTATCATTTGTACCCTCTGTTAGCAGCAAGTAGTTAATGAATCTCATTCTTCAAATTAAATAGCTTTTATAATTTTCTTTGTAGACTTGAAAATGCGTTCTTAGGAAACTTTTCATCAAATATTTCGAATTGACACGTTCATATTCATTTACAAAAATTATTTAAATATTTGTATATTAGTATGAAAAGTTTCCAAGTCTACAGAGAAAATCAACAAAGCTACTTAATTTGTACCTTTATCAGCGGCTGGTTTCCAGTGCACTGCTCTGCTTTTTGTATATTGAGTGGATTTTGGGGAAAATTACTGTAGATTTTCGAGATGTGGATTTTGAGTGAGCACACTGTTGATGTTCGCTCTAGATTTATGTTTTATATTTATATACCTTCGAGTTCGACCCTTATAAACTTAGTGTTTTCCTTGAGCTACTGTCAAATAAACAACTGTCAAATAAAACAAAGTTTTCGCGGATTATTCCCTGATAAGTTGCGCTGCATGGAGAAAGATATTTCTGGGGCCGGGAAGGGACACAAATTTTGACCAAACAGAAGCTAAACAGCTCTGTTTTATAGCTTCTGTTTGGTTACCATTTGTGACCAATTTTACAAAAATACTTTCTCTACTCCTGAAATCCTGGGAAATAACTGAAATTTTGCCGCCACCAAACTTGCTATACTTATGTAGTCATTCCCATCCACTCCAGTACACTTCTTCAGCTTCAGCTATTAATTAATTACCTCCGTTCTCGAGTACATACTTTTTCTAAGTCCTTCCCTATCTGCTGCTCAAACTCAGGATTGCAAAATATCGGAGAAATGTAAAAAACGGTCGGAACTAAACCGTTGTTCAAGGAAGAAGGAAGTTGTTGGTGTTGTATCGCCCCAAAATGTTCACTCCTGGCTGCCTTCAGCTGCAGATCTTATAGATTAACAATGGTAACGGGAAAGTTAAAGCTGTAAAACAATTCATGATATGCATTAAAGTATGCAACTGTAAGTACCTACAAGTTTTAGTGAAAACTAATAAATCTACTGCCAATGGAAGTGCTATCTAATTACCTGCTTATTCATATTACATTTCCAATGTTTAATTAAGTACATACTTCGGCCTGTTTCCAGTATAGACTGTGTTTAATGTTAAATGTTACTAATACTTGTCCCATTGTAGGTTGATTATAAAAATGTGGCTCGGACTTTACAAATCACGTGACACTCTCACGTGTCAGTCTCACGCATTAATTCAGCACTGGCGACATGAATCTTGAAAAAATTGTTGAATTTGAAGCAATGTTTTTTAGAGGGAAATTCTAAACGGACATCTTCGTCCATTAATCGTCCCACATTTCCAAATACTAATTATGACTATGAGGTTGTTTTGATTTTACTTTTGTCCCGTACTGCACTACTCCGGCTCAGCCAGAGCCGACAGTCACGTGTCACAGTCACGTGTTAATATGCACTACAAACCTTTGTTGTTTCCACTCAGTTTCCCCTCAAGACGATGGCAGATAATCATTTGCCTCATTGGATGTATTCTACTTCTAGTAAAATCAAATATGAAGCAAGACGGCATAAAGTTACTTTGAATCAAGTTACACGTTTTGTCCTTTTCAATTTGAAATTCTTGTTCCAAACACGGCAGAAATTAGAATTGCATCAATATAATCGTAGTAGAGATCTAGAGTAGTAGCGCCCTGGCAAACTATACGTGACGGCTCTAAAGTGGGAGTTGGGCTAAAGTGGGCTCTTAAGTGGGAGTTGAGCAGATGGTCATGGAGTGATGAAAGAAGAATGAGAAAGTTGGAGGGAAGAGTGAAAGAGAACGCAGAGCAAGAAACAAATGGTGGAGGGAAGAGTGAAACTAATATAATGCAAACAGAAAGGGTGAGAGACTGAAAGAAGCTATGGAGGAGAAAGGACGCAGAAAGGAAGAGCCGGGGGATGGGAAGGAAGCTAGGGAGGAGAGAAGACGCAAAAAAGTATGAGCCGGGAGATGGGAGGGAAGCTAGGGAGGAGAGAGGACGTAGAAAGGAAGAGCCGGGAGATGGGAG
>JH156829.1:29858-42404 GCA_000226015.1 Mnemiopsis leidyi
AGGATTGTACAGTATCTGAGGGTGGAGTGTTACCATGGAAACAGGATTGTACAGTATCTGAGGGTGGTGTGTTACCATGGAAACAGGATTGTACAGTATCTGAGGGTGGAGAGTTACCATGGAAACAGGATTGTACAGTATCTGAGGGTGGAGAGTTACCATGGAAACAGGATTGTACAGTATCTGAGGGTGGTGTGTTACCATGGAAACAGGATTGTACAGTATCTGAGGGTGGAGAGTTACCATGGAAACAGGATTGTACAGTACAGAGGTTTAATTTGTATGTAAACAGAACATACATTTGAACATTGTGTTCAAACTTCAAGGTTAACCTTGACCATGATATAAAAGTAGTCAATTTCATGTTTTTTTCTTTTTCCTGCTTATGAAGGAATGCTTGCTCACAACATTGGAAAGTTTCATATCAGGTTTGATTCATTATTTAAGATGCACTAACAGTGTACAGTGTACTTACTCATTGTATGATACACGACCACCGTTGACATTCTTCTGTCTGACCTCAAAGTCGAGAGTTTTGACCATGCAGTAAGTGCAGGACCCCTGAAAGTCGTAGTAATTCCCATCCCAGGACTTGTAATGTGGATCTCCGGCACCGTAACATGTAGCTGAGGCTGGGGATCAGGGAAGTGTCAGTTTCAATCATTAGAAGATGTGTGGTGGCTATAGTTACCATGGTTACCATGGATACGGTACATAAATGTTTCGTCAAGTGCTTATTTTGGAACAACTTTGACTTTGAGAGGTGATTATCTTTCCTCATACATATTTGTAAAATTGTTCACAATAAATTATAATTAAATGTCAACTCACGAGGTACGCATCTAGCACAACAGTCGTGTCCGACTGCAGCGACTTTACCACCGGAACAGGTGACACCTTGTTCTTCTGCAGACCGGCACCCACACCTGGAGGTTATCACGTGACTGCAGGCATTCCGAACACGGAAATTATAGAAATTCTACATATGTAGATTATCTCTTATACTGTCAAACATTTGAAACTTATATAAATTGTTCTAAAACAAGAGAACCGCTTGTTACCTTATCATGCCGTACAAAAAAAGAAAATTACTTGTTCCTTTATTATACCGAACAAAAACAGGAGAACCGCCTGTTACCTTATCATGCCGTAGAGTTGACACGTGCAAGCTTCACACTCAGTCATCCCCGCGTCTCGATAAGACTCTAACGGTTTGGTTACCATGGTCTTACCGGACTCCGACCTCGAGACACAGTTTATCTCTGGAAAGAAATTCAATTCTCTGTACGTTTTGGAGAGATGAAATGCTTCGTGTAAATACAATTCAGACAATTATGTCCTCTCATCATCGTATAAAGAAAATACTCAACTTGAATGAATGGAACAAACCTTGGCAAACTTGTAAGTTCCTAGTCTCCATCTTAGCCTTCATATTGTTCCTCATTGCTGTAGCAACCTTGTTAGCAGGCGGGAAGAACGGAGTAAAGTCTGCTTCCTTCCCTCCGTTCACATACATCGCACCTGAAAAAGATAACTTCTATAGAGTTCACAAATTTGAACCAATCAGGAGCTAGAAAACAGTGCTTTCTTGCTTCTGAATAGTTAAAATTTGTGACCCCTTACCTTTATTTTTATTTTCTCTCTGTCCGGGGTAGCGCTGACTCAATCTTCTAATGTTAAGATTGATCTAAGGTCACAGCAGCGGCTGCGACAATATCTTAGAACGTTGCTTACAGCTAATGGGATCATTCTAAAGTTGCTTTATTTAAAGGAAAACAGTTTTTTTACAAAACTTTTTCCCCACAACCTACCTTGTCCATTCTCGATCTTAACAGCCAGGTTAAACTCGGTGTTGACCTTCTTAGAGCATGTCCCAAAGTCTCTTCCAAACAGTAAACCGTTCTCAACATACCCCAACTCCCAACAGTGATCCTTGGCATGTGGTCTGGAATTTAGATTGTACTGAATCGGTTGATGGAAAGTCATGATGGAGTATTGGTACATTCTTCATGTAATCAGGGTGATCCAATTTTTGTTCATAAAATGGTAAATTTACTATTCTTTTCTGTGTGTTTTCTTAAATCTCCCTACCTGACGTAGGCGATGTCATAGTTTTTAGAGTCGATCATGTTGAAAGCGATCCCCAAGAAACCGTAGCTGGTTGAATATTTACCAAGATCGGTCATTTTCATGTCAGCTGCTACAGCGTAATTCTTCGCTTTACCAAAACTACCTGCAACAGACCCAGCCATAATAGTTTTTCTTGCTTAGTGTAATGCCAAATTTGTATCTTCATTTTTGAACGTTTTTGATATTCTTAAAGAGTATCCAAGTAGACCAACTATCATATTTCTCACACAGATAAATCCTGTAACAAACCTTGTTTTGTCTGTCCGTAGGTAGGCCCGGACACACAAAAATCCATATTCTCGACATCCTGAAGGGTTGTCTGTACAATTGTCCCATCATCAGCTTCAGTCCGTGTTTGGCATCCCTCCGTTGTTACGGACTGGAAGTTTGTAAAGCAAGAGTAGGTGTCTCCGCCTGGAGAGACTCTGTTAGACTTCGAGCAAATAGTAGTAGACAAGTGTTTACAACTTTAAGCAATAGACTTGGTCGTATCTAGATAATTGTTAATTTGCAGTTTGGCTGTCATCATTTTGCTTCTAAAAGCACTAGGAAATATTAGCCCCAATAGTCATTAGTCGTTTGCCGGAAATTATCAAAGTTAGACATTTTATCAGTTAAAACTTACTAATTCCTGGTATCACTGCATGAGCTACATAACCGCTCGTCGCAACCAAAAACAGTGCAACCAACATCACCTCTACAACCCTCAACACAACATATATAAAACAAGTATAGAAGTAAGGAAGCGTATTCAAGGTTGCTGATCAGTCCGATAAACGTAGAATGAACGTGCTCCTCACGAAAAAGTGTCTGTGCAGCTGTCAGACGCTAAGTGGCTAGTGATTGCGTGTGAGAGGGGAGGGAGAAGACTTCTGGATGTCTTGTTGGAGCTGGAGTGTGTTTTCACTCCGCTCAGAACGTTCGTCTGTAAACATTGGGAGTGTACTACAGCTCTTGACTTGATGTGGAAACGGGATTACTCGGCCAGTATACAGACTGCATTCTTTCTGTCTTCAACTTCACTTCAAGCTCAGAGTATAAGATCTTGAAAAAAACCATCTCTTACAGCCAAGCAGTTCTAGTCTAGTTCATAGTTACCATAGTTACATAATTGTCACTATAGAATTCGTTCATCCCCATACTCACCTACCAACTAGCATTTTCAACATGAAATAAAGAATGAAAAATTTCAATCCTGAGTAGGTTGACTGGTTGTAAATGGATTAATGATTAGTACAAAATTTGTGACTACGTTCCATATTTCTTTGTGTCTAACCTCTTTCCAACATATTCAGGTTCCAACTTCTAAGATAGGACGGACCGTACAGCGAGTTCTCCTATTAGCAGTAAATCCTATTGTACTGGTGGTGTTATACAGTTACCTGTACGTCTTTCTACATCTTCCTGACCAGTCACAGGTAAAGTAATTCTTTTTAACAATCAGTTGCTGCAGATTGTCGTAAATTTCATTGGTTGAAATAATTGCATTGTGCCATTGTGATCAGTCGCAAACATTTCTTTTAAGGCATTTTTTTCACGACCAATTGACAAAAGTAACAAAATGGCGTCCCACAGGGTTCAGTATTAGGACCACTCCTAGAGCACGCTACCTCGGTTATCGAGAGCAAATACACACTGGGAGTTTGGACATGGAGTGCTTACTGCTACCTCCTACTGCCAGTGTGGGCATTACAATGGACATTGCACCTTCCTGATGTCTCTGAAGTGAAGGAGGTGGTCGATGAGGGAGAAGTTAGTGCTGGTGACAAGGAGGGGAGGACGAAAGAGGGAGTTGTGGAAGAGAAAAATAAAACCGAGTAGAAATTAAACATCGCGTTTGTTATGCCGTTTTCTAATTATGCTGTTTGCCGCCGTCAAATTTCGCAAATTTGTTTAGATTTCATCAGTTTCTCACTCGTTAAATTATTCTTGGAATAGGAGTTATTTTGGGTTTCGTTCAGAATCTTGTCTATTTTGTAGACTATTAGTTGGTATCACCCCATGTTTGATATTTTTGAGTATATATTGTCTTCATTTCTTTATTTTGTTTTTTCTTATTTTTGATTACAATTTATTGCCTATGGTATAGCTGTCTTTAACTTAACCCGAATAATAATTATTACTTCAGCAATTTCAATCCTTTGTCTAAAGATTGCCAGATAATTGGTTTATGCTTTATATATTAGTGATATATCCTTAAGTTTATTGCGATCAATAGTCTTTAAAATCCTAACTTACTATTTCTGATAGGCGTTACGTAACAAAGTAAACCATGTGACTTAACCCTTTATCGGAACCCATCGCCCCGGATGAAAATCTGTCTCATCTCGGACTTCTTCTACCCAAATTTCGGAGGTGTAGAATGTCACATCTACAACCTCGCTCAAAACCTTTACAAACGTGGTCACAAGGTCATCATCGTGACTCACTGCTATGACGACAGAGTTGGAGTCCGGTACCTCAGGCCCTTCATCAAAGTCTACTACATCCCCTTCTACATGTTGATACGACTTGTTATCCTCCCCAACTTCTTTATATCCTTACCAATCCTCAGACACATCTTCATCAGAGAACAGATTGAAATTGTTCATGGGCACGCTGCTTTTTCTACTTTCGCGTTGGATGCCCTGCTTAGTGCTAAGATGATGGGATTACGGACGGTTTTCACTGATCATTCTTTGTTTGGTTTTAACGATTTCGGAGCTATTATGACGAACAAGATGCTCGAATTTGCGTTGGGTGACATTGATGGTGTGATATGTGTTTCTCATACTAGCAAGGAAAATACTGTTCTTAGAGCGAGGATAAGTCCTAGTAAGGTGAGCAGAGTTTGATAAACCTTGAGATTAATGTTCTAACCACTTTCATATAGATGTTAACATTAACTTTAGCAAACCAAACATCAGATACCACGAACGACTTCAATTAGACATCTCTTTCTGCGTCTCCCCAACAATAACACTACTGTCCCAGGTGCGAGTGATCCCCAATGCAATAGACACGTCCCTGTTCGTCCCGACTGATACTCCTCCCTCAAGCAGGGACGAGATTGTCATTGTTGTTATGTCTCGTCTCGTCTACAGGAAAGGTAACTTTAGTTTGTTTAAATATGAAATGTTGCTTTGATACGTTTTAGAAAGCTCTCTCGAATAATACCATAGTTCTTTTGGAGAACATGAAAATTTTGATTCCAAGTAACTCACGCTGACTTACTTCCAACTCCAAAGTTTCTAAGAAATTTTGTCTATTTAGGTATAGATCTGCTGTCTGGAATTATTCCAGAGATGTGCGCTGCCGATAAAAGAGTCAAGTTTCTTATCGGTGGAGATGGCCCAAAGGTTTGTTCCTAAAATGTCAGTTTTTGGCCAGTTTTGACATGCTTTTAATTTTATAACATTGTGCCAATATTTTCCTGAGGATCGTTATGAAATTTAAGTCATCACAACAGGTAAAACTAAAATCGTAACATTCCTCTATCTGTTATCTCTCTCGGAGACTCATATATTTCTCTCTCAGAGGCTGATGTTGGAAGAACTACGGGAACAACACCGACTACACGAACGTGTTGTCCTACTGGGTAATGTGGAACAGAGCAGAGTTAGAGATGTCCTGATTCAGGGTCACATCTTTCTCAACACCTCCCTTACTGAGGCCTTCTGTATGGCTATCGTGGAGGCGGTGTCATGCGGCCTACCTGTCGTCAGTACCGCGGTAAGTACTGTGGAAGTAGTTTGTAAGTAGTGTGTAAGTACTGTGTAAGTAGTTTGTAAGTAGTGTGTAAGTAGTTTGTAAGTAGTTTGTAAGTAGTTTGTAAGTAGTTTGTAATTAGTTTGTAAGTAGTTTGTAATTAGTTTGTAAGTAGTGTTAAGAGTTGAGATCTTGACACACTTAATCGTCTAAGAAAGTATTTCCATTATTTTACCCCAATAAGAGTAACAAACGGTCACGTGCCAGGTTGGAGGAATTGTGGAAGTTTTTCCCGCCGATTTTGTGTGTTTAGCAGAAGAAACTACCACCGAATCTCTCACTAAGGGACTTCTGCAGACCATATCAAGGTGAGTTTACAGTATAATTTCCGTGTTTTTAGGCGATCTGTTATAAACACAGAATCTCTAAGCTCCGTAAGGCTAGTCAGCAGTCGGTGCATTAAGATGTTTCCGAATCTAGAGCCACCGCCGACATCCACATTAAATGGGTGCTGCTGTTGCAGTTTACCTAAAAGTGTTACCGTAGGATTGATGCTGGCGAAGTTCCAGCACCTCAAGAACTACACAGACAAGTTAAAAACATGTATAGTTGGGCAGATGTAACACGGAGAACCGAGCAGGTTTACAGTTTTATCTACATAATCATATAGAAAAACTGATATAAGTGTTCAGTTGTCCACTTCAAAGTTCTGTTCTCTATTACAAGAGTTCTGTTCTCCAAGTACAATCAACAAAACTCATTTTTTCACATTACTGTCTATCTAATTCTGGCCAGTCTAAATTCCAATCTCTCCCAGGTGTACAAGGAATGCAGTTCCCGACCTTCACTTGCAGAGCGAATGTCGGTACAAAAGTCACGTGGTCCTGTAGCGGGAGTGCTGTATTGTATCTGTTACGCTATCTCTTATCTCCTCCTGGCTATCACAACATTCCTCCAGGTCAGAATTCCTAGAGTACAAGCTAACTTTCACCAGTTCTAGATAGTTTCTTTTCTAGATAGTTTCAGCAAATATGATTAGTTCGTGTAGGTTTTGTTGTTATCCTGGTTCTTGAAGATCTTGTAGGTTACTTGGTCTTCTTTTCTCTTAATGAAGTCTAATTTGATGGCCAACTTCGCATAGTCATTTAATTAGTTTTCAAATACTTATGTAAAAAAAGCCGACCATTCTATTGTAACCTATTCTAACTTTTCAGCCAGAATGTACGATTGAGACCGTACCATATATCTACGAGGGAGGAAGAAGAGAGGATGGTCGAAGTAATGCTCTCGGTAGAAGTCTATCCGAACAGTTGAAATATAGCGATCTTTCTGGGTCCGATCACAAGAAATCTTTATAGTTCCAGATCGATTGACAAGCTTATTGTTAGGTTCAGTTCGATTAATTTTTAATCGCTAAGTGCTTCAGTTTTGGAATGAGATGGTTATCTCCAGCTGCCGAAATCTTTTTTGTAATAATCTGGCGTTCTACGGCAAAGTGTATTTTTATATATATTTTCGACTTGAACTTTTTGAATATTAGTTAGTTACTTGAAGTTGAATTTAATTCACATATTGAATGTAGATGCTAATGGTTTGATGTTGTGCGTGTTTCTTTCACTTATTTATTTATCAATTTCTCTAGTTTGTAATACTAACACAAGTATAAATATTGAGTTGTGAGTATATATATGTACTCAACAGTGATACTTGTATTATTCTTAATCGATGCTTTCTTATCGCTTTTTACGTTTATACACTTTGTAGGGTTTAATAGCACTGGTTTCTTAAAAATCCCTAGAAAACTGGACGTAATTGCGTGGCACTGGCCTGTTCCTGTGGCTGTAGAACCGACTTTGTATCACCTGCTGCCACGAAGCGGATCGGGGCTACGTGAGGTATCTGGTATTGTCGCGGTGATACCCGACTCTCTGTGAATGATACCCGACTCTCTTAGAGGTAGACGGATATAATCTCGTCAACCTGAGGCATCGACATACGAGGCTAGCCTAGGTTAACGGTTGTATTATTGTTTAATATGTTATAGGAAATATATTTGATAAAACCACATACGACGGAACCATAAGGGATCGTTCACATATTACGCAACTGATTGGGTCCTACTCCTATGTGACCGTGGACGAACCCTTTAGTCATAATCATTGTACGAATTTGGTAGTTTTATCACTTCATGTAAACTGGTAGGATTGCATCTTAAGTCTAAGACTAAAGATTATCCTTATTCCGCAAGAATTGAACTTTAAACTTAAAGCAGAGCTATAGCTGCTGGCGTTATAAACTTTGTTTTCTGTCGGGCGGGTGCGTGCTACTGCTATAAGTATAAGCTGTACAAAACATTTGCTGAGATTGATTGTTGATAAACAATTTAAAATGTAATGTATACCAATACCAATGCACCATTCATTCACAGTTATTAGTTTGAATTTGTCCCCTAGTAGTAGAAGTATCAGTAGTCAATGACTAAACACGGTTATTTGACATAAATGACAAGATGGCGACTGGACTTGGGTCCAGCTGTTCACAGTACATTACATTAATTCCCTCTGAATACCATCCGCTAGCTAAAAATGTTAATATTATGTAAAACTTGTAGGTTGATAACCTACTGTCGCGGCCATCACGCGCTCTCACGCATTTCTGGCCTGGCGAAGAAATTTTAGACGCGCATCGCCCGCTGAAGGAAAACGTAGAGAGAGCCGCGAAGCGCCCGGTAAACCTAACCCTGCTAAACACGTACATCCCTGTGCGAGCTTAGCTGTTAGCGCGAAATTAGGACGGACGCGCAGCGCTTGACGAGATTATATCCGTCTAACGTTCTAACGTGAGTCGGGTATCACCGCGACAACGCAGCGTGAGCCACAGGGCTTGGGACTATGTTGGCTTTGCAAAACCTAACCAGGTGCTTACGCCGCCTTTGTGCTTTGGTGGCGCGCGCAAAAGAGCTCTGGTTAGAACAAACTGGCCTACAACAACCCATATCCGCTAACAGATCCAACCATATATTGAAAATTATTATCGAAAATTGATATATTACAAATTCAAAATATTATCGAAAAATGCGCGCGCAGTCTATTTTAATTTTAACTAGTGATACGAATCGAGTGCTCTAAATATTTCATCGAACAAGGGTGCCTTCAGTTTTCCTAATACGACGTTATTTAGCAAACTGCCCCACAGACTTCGGTCTCATGAAAACTCGTACGTTCAATTTACTTTCGCTTTCTAAAAACCCTTTTCTCCGGTCATCAAGATAATTTTCTCCTGAACTCAGAACTACATGACGTGTCAATGACTTTCCACATAACTGATTTCCCCTGATGCTTCTCCCACATATTAATCCTTACACCTCTGGACACTTCAAAGATCTAAGGGAGTCATTCTCAATACATCCAGCTAAGCGATATTTTTGTACTGACCAATTTTTGTTATTTCGAAAAATGCATTCCTCCTCAAATTTCTTACATATTGACTGTTTTAGTCAGTCAATCACATTATGTATGGCTCTCAATTTCGTGTTCCTCATAAAAAAAACCGTTAACTACATAGCAGGGATTGACAGTCAGTGTAAACCCACTGCTTCAATTGCATTTATGTCAAATATTTTGCTCAAGACCACTATAAAAAACCCATCTCAATTTTCTTAACATATAGTTTATAAAAAACATATCTATACCCTAATCTTTCTCAGAAGGACAGTCACACATTTAGCAAACTTCTCCAATGAGCTCTATCCTAACCAATTAACGTTAAATATTTTGAATTATTCAAATCATTCAACAAAAACTTTAAAACACAGGTCCTGTTATATCAGTGAGAAAAGATTTGATGCAGTCATACTATACAGGCTGCCCCTGCGATAGGCTGGACCATCTTTTGGCCCTCGCAGTACATGACCTAGCATCCTCCATCGGCTATGAACCACTCGCTCTGCATTGCATCCTTTATACAAGTTTTTGTTGGAAATGTCGTGGGTATACTTGTTATTCAAAATTGATCATATATGACGTCTATGAGCAATGTCCAACTTTTTCACAACTAATTTAGGGGCAGCCCGTCAACTAGAATTGCGCATAAGGACAGAAACAACCAGAGGTCCATTCAACAGCAGCCGCTTGTTCAGAGGGATTCTATTATTCCGAGCTTTCTGGTACTTGTTATAAGCAGCATATCCCAGACTGATCCTTCTAAAGATGTCCTCCTTACTACAAAGCATGGAGCCAAGCGTGATACTTTATTCCAAACCTTGTTACCTGAAATCGGTTTACCCCTTTTCAGCTAAGTACACATGAGTGAAATCAGTTTTGTCTTCATTGAAGAAGAGATTCCAATCTGTCAGGTCTTCTTGCTATTGGCAACTGCACCTTCAAGTTTTCTCCATCTTCATCATTGAAGATGATATCATGAGCATATTCAGTGTCAACTGTCAAGTGAAAGACCTATATCTGTTATAGTTGGGTTGGGCCAGTTCATTGCAAAATACGCCTGAAAACTACAAATCTTTGGACCAGTTCAAATAAGCAGATACATCCTTTAATGAAAGGACGATAAAAGAGAATGTGTGAAGGGAACTTGATAAAGCACAGTGATGATTCCATTCAGCTCCCTGCACGCAAATAAATTTGAAAATTTGGCTTTTGCAAGGTAGCTAGAAGCAATTTTGTAATAGAAGTTGTTGAAATTTGGATCCCCCCTTTTCCGCCACCGAAAATGCTTTGGGCTACATACATGACTGGTCCTTAAGTGTGATGCTGTCTGGGCTGCTATGCTTCTGACCACTGCTCAGGAACCACGGGCCAATCGTCATTTGTATCCCGTAGCCTTCCTCCTTGCTGTATATGGAAGGTAGAGACATCAATCTTATCTAGGATGCATAATGTGTCAGCATTTGTGTCTTCAGTTTTATGATTAATCGAAGTTTATTAATTTTAAATTGTGATTATAAAGTTTAATTCTTAACTGAATATCTAGGATGGTGCTACTTACATTGCTTGCTCGAGTGACTGATGGATTACCCTTGAGTGCTTCGATTGATAACAGTAATGAAGTAAGATTATTTTAAGCAGCCCGACAGTTATGACTATTATTTATGAAAATTATTTATGACTATTATTTATGACAACAGTTATAACTATTATTTTGAGCAGCCCAACAATTGTAATGAATGATGACTCAGTGGCACAGTCGGTTAAATCGTCTGTCTGCCAATCAAAAGGTCAGCAGTTCGATGCCCAGCTGCTGCACTGGCCATGGGATGAGTATTGTTGATGCTCAGCTAAGAATTTTTTCCATCTCTAATACTTTTTTGCCGAAGGCAAAAAAGTAAAGTAGATGGTTTAAAGTGGTCGGATTTTGGTGGTGGTAGGTGGGTAGGTAGGTAGATGGCGGTGTCCGCTGTCCGCTGTCCGCTGTCCGCTGTCCGCGGTCACAAAGCAATTTAACACATAGTGTAGTGCGCGCCACCGTTACCATGTCGACGTCACAAATTGCCTCCGCAAAGATATTCTACGCTGAATATATATTTGTGTTTTTATCACCGTTGCGCGGCGTACGTATAACTACCAGAGTATTACTCCGAAGTATTATGTCAATTTGACATCCAATTCTAATGCTTATCTGACTTATCCATGGTCTAAGTTTATGCACAACTGTGGCCAATTAATTCATTCTTAATTTTGCGATATCACGATAATATTGATAGATTATGTAACACAGTAAGACGACACGCAAAATTAACAGTGTAGCGTTAATCGTTATGCTAATAAACACATCGCAATGGGCCTAATGAATTAGCTATCGTAATTACTTCACAAATTGCATATCTCTTGAATCGCGCTCTTCTGCACCTGTTTTCACTTTTATTATCAATTGTCAATATTAGTTATGTTTGACTAGATTTAATGCGAGAGCCGCGTATCAGCCACCGCAACCTGCAGGCTAATGACACTGAAACTTCCAACAAAATTTAAGCATAAATAGACCTAGTCAAACTATTTGACTGCACCGTCAAAATTATCGACAACTGTGTTTTGAATAGCTAAAATTTCACGGCCGGCTTTAGGTTTTCGTTAACCGAAAACTAATATAAATCAACAGCAGCCATTATCATCAGACAAGTTGCAATAAAAATGTTTCATAGTTTCACGGCAAATATTGTCACTGTAACTTCCATGGTATTCCATCAGCAGTCTTTGCGGCAGGATTTATTTTTACAACATATCTGCTGCCCAAATTCTATGCTTCTACTTCTAGCACTAGCAGAGGGCAAATCGAAGAAGGCTCTTTAGAATTTTAGAGATGGAATTCTAGCGTCCGCCTGAGACCTAACTAAGCGGGCGCAATTCTTGTTGTTCATAAAATGGTAAATTTACTATTCTTTTCTGTGTGTTTTTTTAAATCTCCCTACCTGACGTAGGCGATGTCATAGTTTTTAGAGTCGATCATGTTGAAAGCGATCCCCAAGAAACCGTAGCTGGTTGAATATTTACCAAGATCGGTCATTTTCATGTCAGCTGCTACAGCGTAATTCTTCGCTTTACCAAAACTACCTGCAACAGACCCAGCCATAATAGTTTTTCTTGCTTAGTGTAATGCCAAATTTGTATCTTCATTTTTGAACGTTTTTGATATTCTTAAAGAGTATCCAAGTAGACCAACTATCATATTTCTCACTACAGATAAATCCTGTAACAAACCTTGTTTAGTCTGTCCGTA
>JH156829.1:49899-64146 GCA_000226015.1 Mnemiopsis leidyi
CTTCGTTCCAGTTCTCGGATTGGGCAGTTCCTTCTTCGTTCCAATCGCTAGACTGATCAGTTCCCTCTTCGTACGAGTTCTCAGATTGAGCAGTTCCTTCTTCGTTCCAGTCTCTGGATTGATCAGTTCTCTCTACGTTTGATTGCGCAGTTACTTCTTCGTTCCATCCTTCAGATTGAGAAGTTCTTTCTTCGTTCCATCCTTCAGATTGAGAAGTTCTTTCTTCGTTCCAATCTCCGGATTGATCAGTTCCCTCTTCGTTCGAGTTCTCAGATTGAGAAGTTCCTTCTTCGTTCGAGTTCGTTGGATTGAGAAGTTCCTTCTTCGTCCCATGTTGTGAATTTACTTGCATTTTCTTCATTCCAATCGTTTGTAGAGGATGAAGAGAAAGGAATAGAGGAGCTTGGGCTGTACGTATTTGAAGATGAATTCATATCATCATTGGCTTGAAACGAGGATGGCGAGGAAGGAATAGGAGAGCTTGTGCTGTACGTATTTGAAGATGAATTCATATCATCATTGGCTTGAAACGAGGATGGCGAGGAAGGAATAGGAGAGCTTGTGGAGTAGGTATTTGAATATGGATCTGAATCGTTTTGAGCCTTGGAATGATCGGGTTGAGGAGTTCCTTCTTCATCTAAAGCATCGAATTGTGCAGAATTTTCATCGTTTGAGAGATTAAACGCTGCAGTTTTCTCGTTTGTCGAATTATCAGATTGGGCAGTACCTTCGTTCCAGTTGTGAGACTCATCGCCTCCAGGGCCCATTGTCATGTGTCGATCATCATCGACAGTCGGATAATTCAGCTCATCCATCGGTTCAGCAATATAGTCCAAGTTTTGTTCCAGGGGTCTAGGCCGGGCACTAATGAGAGCCAGAAACGCTAATACCAGGACAACACGTTTCATTTCCTATAGAGATTGAGAGTGTGAAGATAGTAGTAAGTAGTGTACAATTGATAATTTCCCAAATCATCCGTCCGGAACTTTGGACGAAGAATATGGGTGGTCGCCCAAAAGGCAGACTTCCTGATGCTAGCCAAAACAACATCAATGTAACATTAAAGTGATTTTTAGTTACCCATCTAAATTTCAAGAAATTGTATGTTATTCTCCACCGTATAATCCAATTTCAGAGCCTACAACTAATAATTGATTAAATCTCGACCTAAACTAAATTTCATCGCAAATGGCAAAAGCCTTGTCATAGTGTACAAGATTATTTGCAGTAGGGGTGCTAAGTGCCAAAATTGAAATATATTGTTGCTCTTTAAATGGCATTTCTTGAGTGGCTTGATCGAAAATAACGAAGGATACCTTTGAAACTCGACCCAAAGAAAAATGGCTACAAAACTATCAGGGTTCTGCCGGTGTGAAATATTCTAAAACCCACGGGAAAATGAACTGATTTGCACTAAGCGCCCTAACTACATAAACCGTGAAGCGGTATTTATGACTTTTGAGGCAATCGGGCAAGTACTTTATCAATTATGCCCGTGCATTAGAATCTAAAACGGTATCGTAGCGCCACTAACAAGAATACGTTGTAGAACAGTCATGCGGAGTGGCTCCTTTGCAAAGTTATTTTAATGATGTTCGGCTCAATTATGGGTTGGGTCGAGCCAAACGCGCGCGCTTCAATCGAGAAAATATATGCGCGCGTACAATATAATCATTCGAACGGATCGAAAGCTCCAAATAGTAAATCCGTAATTTTTGCTCAGAATTAGAACAATTGAAAATTTTCTGCCTTGAGATACCATTGAACTAGTCATTGTGAACGTCATGTATACAGAGAGATAATTGTACGAATTTACGTTTAACAACTTGACATAACCATAGCAACCGAACGGACATTTACAACTTGAACGATTATGTTTGCGCGTCTTACGTCAGAACACATCTTGTAAAGTGACCGACAATGGCACAAACAATGACAAGCATCATGATATCTTGGGGAATAGTTTTAATAGCATGATCAGTTGGGGTGCAAATCTAATCCAAAATCACTCAAGGATACATACTCTTTCCACACATTGTTAGAATGCGTTCTAAATAAGTTTGTGAGGATTGCGAACAAATTAAATGGCGTTCTTTCTGGTTTTGCTAAAATTAAAGTTGAAAACTTGGTGCTATAAATATGATACAGAGAGTACAGACAAATCAAAATGCTTCATAAACCGTTCTTTTTATTCTCTGAACAAATCTGAAAACAGTTTAGCACATAAAAATGATCTGCCGGTCTGCCGAAACTCTGTGGTTCAGAATCCAGATTCATGATATTTCACAGTTATAGCGTACACAGTCAAAAACAAAGTGTTTAAATGCAACAAAGAGCACTACAATAGTGCAATGTCATATTTCATTATACTGAAACTCAAATAACCTCAGCCATTCACGCGTTAATAGGAAAAATAATCTGTCATTTTATAATACAAAAGTAAAAACTGTATTTTTTAAATTTTGCCCAATTATTTTCTTATGTCTTGAGACAAAACAAACAATGTTAGTCTGTAATAAATCATCTTTTATTATATTTCTAACTTCCTTTTATTGTCCCTTTTGTCAAATGATCCAAAAATAATGAAATACTCTTCATTCCTGCTTAATAAAAACTCTGGGACGGGAGAATATTTTAATGGCATCGTCAATTTCTCCGAGTTTAGACTCGAGCTCGTTACGCGTGTTGTGTAGACGCAGCGTGTCGTTCCGCAGCGGCATGTTCTGTAGCTGTCCTAGCAGTTTCTCGCGACCTGAACAGTAAAAAAACGTTATTAAAATTCCGATCAAGTTCATGCTTTCATGAAATATGTCACATATTTAATACGGAAATATGACAGCTGTGATAGATGCCGGCCCGCATTGCATCACACAAGCAGATGTACATGAAATGTTTTAGCAAGCTGCGATGTTACGACTTAAGTCTTGAGCTTAACTTTCATTCTCTCTTACTTTCTGAAAAGCTAGAAATCTGTGTATACGAGAACGCTATGGAAATAGGCTGGTGTACAGAATGTATAGGTTTAAGTATGGGATGTATTAGATGAGATAACGTGCAATTTGCACAATAATTGGAGCTAATTATCTGATTAACGGCCAGTAATTATCAAATTACAATCAGGGCGACGAAACATTCACAATATATTTTATCTTTAAATATGTACACGAGTTCACGAAGAAAGCTGATGAAGAAGGAACATACTTTTTACGAGAACAGTTAAAGTTTCCTCCTTCTCTCTCTGATCCATAACCACGTGACCCTCAGGAACTGTTGGGTCCGGCAAGTTGGCGATCCTTTCTCGCTCCTCCTCCTTCCACTGTGAAACTCGCTCTTTCAAACTGAGGTATTTCACGGTGAAACGTACCAGCGAAAAACTTACAAAACAACTTAAAAATCATTTTCACATGTTATAAACAAAATGCTCGGTAGATCACCTATAATTCAGCAGTAAACAAAGTATTCACGTTAAATCTTAACAAACTCACTTATCCGGGACAACTCTAAATTTCAGTAATTGAGCAGTAAACAAAGTATTCACGTTAAATCTAAATAAACTCGCTAAACAAAGTATTCACGTTAAATCTTAATAAACTCACTAAACAAAGTATTCACGTTAAATCTAAATAAACTCACTAAACAAAGTATTCACGTTAAATCTTAATAAACTCGCTAACAAAGTATTCACGTTAAATCTTAACAAACTCACTAAACAAAGTATTCACGTTAAATCTAAATAAACTCACTAAACAAAGTATTCACGTTAAATCTTAATAAACTAACTAAACAAAGTATTCACGTTAAATCTCAATAAACTCACTAATCCGGGACAACTCCCCTCTGGTAGGACTTGTTAACGTCCTCCTTCTTCTTAGCGACCTTCCTGTCATGCAGCTTCATGGGATCTACTCTTATAGGAGCTGCTTTAGCTTTCTGAGCGTTCTCCGCAATAAAGTTTCTTTTTAGGCAGGACTGAAAGAAGGAGCATTCCGTTTGATAAACTGAGTTTTATAAGAAGGATTGAAAGAGAAAAGACAGCGCCACTTGATTGTTAAAATGTTTCCAGATATTGCACAAAGACAAAACATGCCACTCTTACATCAGATGCTGACTTCTTGAGTCCAGTGTTCCCGGACTTTTTATTCTGTGAGACAGCAGCAGGTTTCTTGTCAGCTGCGCCGGGCCTTGCTGCACGTGCACTTCCTGGTCTGGTAGCTGGAGTTCCGGGCCGCGATCCAGCACCGTATGTCGCGTCCTGCAGAGAGATCGGTTATTTTACTGATTCATGATAGAGGAAATCTGAACATACTTACAATATTAGAAGATATTTATAAGTATCAATCAATCAAATCTTTCCTTAATTAATGTTGTTTGCTTGTTAATTTCGTAAGGTAATGAAGTGTAATGTGGCAATCTCGACGGACAACCTACGGCTGCTTTTTCACATTCTCCTCCTCTTTAAGTTCTATGTATCTATCTTTTACGGATGTGCGATTGAAAAAACGACAGATTGCCGATAAAACAATAAAATACATTGAACAATGTGGACATCAGATACATTTGGTTTATCACGACACGGTGTAAAACAGCAAAGACTAAGGATCAATCTACTTATCTATCTGCCCTTCAACAAACCACCAGATGTTAGACAATTAAATGTTAAATGTGGCGGTTAACTGAGCAGTCTGTCCCTTCAGAAATTATCGAAATGGATGACTAGATTGCAAGGATGCGTTTTGAGTTCGACGTGTCACTATCACTGATCATATTGTTCGAGCCAAGCCTTTCGTTTCCGCCCGCTAATTTTTCACGTATGGTTTGTCGAAAGTTATCATAAACCATACTAATTACAGTGATCACACTTATCAATGTTATCATCGATAAAACTATCACAACAGCTTATCAATAACCGAATAACTTTCTTTCTACAGTATTTTGTATTAAATACATAGTGCCCCAAGCCAAGTTGTACATGTTGAGTAAAATGGTGTTTAGGATAGTCCAACAGCTTAAAACAAGCACGTCTGCAGTGGATGACCTCCTTGTATTGTACCCCGATAGCCGTCGATGTCTGCGTTGGGAGCTCCTCAGATTTAGCCTTTGTAATTCAAATTGTTTGACTTGGTCACCAATATCGGTTCAGCCGCATGAAATTTTCCCTTTTGAAATTTGAACGCTGCAAATCATGTTGTTCTTATAGATGGTATATCCCTGTATTCTTGTACGGCTCTCTTAAACATTAGAAAACCGTGTCGCTCATAGCGGCCCTAGCCGGATGTTTTCGCAATTACAATTGGAAACAACGGTTGGTGTCCAGGCTGCCACATCCAGTTCAGTTAAAAGTCAAAATGAATAGGAATCAACACCATCTTTTGTCACGTGGGTTACCGGGCTATGTCTGGTTACAGTACTTATACGAGACCAGGAAAATTTGAGAAAACTGGGACTCTGATTGGTCAACGTAGTAATCCGGCATTCTCATTGGTTCAGCCCGTTCACGTGACATGCTCGAGAGAAGAGTGTGGCGACGATGATTTTAAATTTTTAGCCGCTTGTCAATTAGCCATCCTTTTGCTAACGGAAAAAAAAGTTGCCACCCCTATGACAATATAAGGTGTGGTATACGACCCGACGTTAGACCACTATTTTGATGCAAAATTTGACGAGGAATCCGAATTTTATAGTTTCGAAGCCGAAAAATCATCACACCTATAGCTCTATAGCCGAAAAATGAAAATTTTCAACTTGAAATTACAAGGAATCTGAAAACCACGTGTCTTTTCTGGCTGGAGGCACGCTTTGCGTTTTGCGACTGATAAAAAATATACTATTTGTATTTTGTATTTGCTACACCAGACACCTGTACCAAGGCTTTTACAGTTATATTGAAGGGGCTCCGCTCCTGGAAGATTCTAGTTTTTTTAACGGAGACCCTCCTCACTTAACCCTCAATCACGGTTTCCCGGTCATTCGGCTAAGTCAACCGAAGAAGATTGCATAGGCAAATGCCCTAAGTGCACTCCTTTAGGATTGGTGATAAAAATGTTTAAAAGAGTGGGAGGGGCAATTGTAAAAATGGCGAGGAAGAATTTGCTTATTAAATTTCTAAATTTAATTTTTCTTGAATCTGTCTACTTTAGAATTGTCGTTTTTAAAATTTAATTTGTTCATATATCAGCTTAGTATTTGATCAAGCTATTCACTTCTCCTTTTCTAGTCTTCAACATAATGTAATTTTTTTCTTGATGATTTCGATTTATCTTCTTTTAATCATTTAAGTTTCTTCTTTTACCTGATAGATCAATATTGTGGTTTAGTCCACTCTAAAGTCAGACACCACCGAAATTCATCAATGTATTTGCAGGACTTCAAAGAAAAGCCTGGCAGGTTCACCGAGCGAGACACCAAAATGAGACAAAAAGGACGAACTTTTGATAGGTTAAACTGTCAAACAAAAATTAAATGCTGAAGTCGTTAGTTGCTGACACGTACCGGGATGACCTGTGACGACAAGGCAGTCATGTGCCCATGATTCTGTAGTCAGGTGTTTTAGACAGGCATATGTCGTCCAAAGAAATGGAAAAAAGCATTCTGAAATTCGCCCTTTCAATCTCGATCTGAATTGCATTGTCGCCTGATGCACTTATGATTGTTCAATCAACAAACTCTTTCTTCCAAATCCAACCAAAGTGTCGACCACAACTTTTTTATCTTAAAAATTGTCCCTTGGGAAAAATATTCATTTTATGAAATACAGTAAAATGTTACCGAGGGTCTTAAATCACAAAAGCGATACTCTGTGACTTTATCCGCACAGAGATAAAGATGGCCTTATCTCTAAGTATATAACTGGATGCTACAATATTACTCAGAAGAGCTTTTGGTGTTCTGAAGCTACTAACCTACTACAGAACTTTTTTTCAGCGCTTCATTTTTCTAAAATTCTTATACCTGGTATTTCGATATTCGATATTGTATTAGTCCTGTCTTAGTTTTGGGTAGTCAAATGCTCTCTTATGGTCCACTGTACTTAGGACTTTATAATGACTTCCAAAAAACGGCAGAACCAATGAATATTGAGAAATAAGGTTTGTTTTTCGACCCCTACCCAAGGATTCTAATTCCTATCACATTTTACATAATAATTAAATACTGTCAAACCCGATTTACCGGGTCCCCGATTTACTTGGCCTATTTCCTCCAAAATTTTTCAAAATTTCCAAGAGGATTCAGGGCAGCCGGACAACTTCACCACATAATTGACAGTGTTGTTTGATCACTTGACTGTTAAGTTTCAAACGACAACTTCGCCACAATACGGGTGACACGGGTCAAAGCTTTTTATCTCAGAGTTGTTACACTGTACGACACCTTCTGTGTCGTATTGTGTAAGCATACTATACTGGCCTATTAATGATAAACGAGATGCATGACACCAGACAGATTTAGACAGATGTAGACAGATTTAGACAGATTTAATTTAATAAATTAAAAACTAGCTATCGCTAGTTGTCATATCTTTATAGCAATGATATAAATAAATAGAAACTATTTAAATTAGAATTTTTCTGTTTTTAACGAGCTAAAATTTCGGGGTGTTCGATGTTGATTGTTAATTGCCAGAGTCTTAACCCCTTCCTCAATAGCTCAATAAGTCAATATAAATAATCAACATCAATCTGCGATACATTCAATGCATGAACAATTTCTAGATTACAAGATTGATGTCTAGAAAGCTGCGGTCAGATATCGGTGACACTGCCAGGCACCTAGCTTTAGTTGTCGTTCATTGAATAGTCAACGATTGTCTAATATCCTTCGTCCATAATAATTGCCCTCAATTTTGTTAATAAAGATTTAGGAGTTAGTATGTCGATTTCACCATCTTCATTTGCAAATGAACTTCACAGTTTTATTTCCTACTCTGATTTTGAGTATGCATTTTGCTTCAGATAGAACATATTTGAGAGACTACCCTAATTTCAGATCGCTATGTCGAAAACCTACAACACCACATTGGAATATTCAGTAGGAGTCATCCTCATCATAACATCGATCTTGGGTACACTTCTGAATGCAGCTTCGTTCACTTACTTCAACTTTCTCAAGACCAGAAACAAGAACAGCGAGTTCTTCAAGAAGCTCTATATGTCGATAAGCTTCAATGATATCCTCATCTGCCTCATCCTGTTTCCTTCCATTGAAGCAATATTCTCCGAAGAACGAAAAGGAATTTTGGCATCTAGCCAACCTCTCTGTATCACAACGTTCCTTGGATGGTCCCTGCTCTCCCAAAACTCGATAATTTTGGTAGCTCTCCTAAGTCTGACCAGGCTGCTGCTGCTGAAAACCCCCAGTAGAGTCTTCATTCCAAACATTGCTTTCATTGTTCCCATTTTGACATTTCTTATCTTTCTAGTCCTGTGGATTGCTCCCATTACAAGCGGGGACCTTCACATTTTCTACAACCCAAACTTTATCGAATGTACCTTCAACTCCTTCTCCATGCAAAACGACTCAAGACCGGTGAGTATCAAAGATCAGGTTGGTGCTATAGTTGTGGTAACAATTTGTAACTCAGTCGCCTCTAGTGTCTTTAACATCGTCAGTATCTCTTTCGTCATGTCCCTGCTAAAGTTGAAGAAGACCAGTCAAGTTACCACACGTGTTGGTGGAAAAGCTGACAAACAAAGGGAAGCAGCCAAGACCGTTGTCATAGTTACTTTTATCTACATTATCTGTAATGTGCCCATTATGGTGGTCATGATGTACATTCTTATTGACATCATCAAGAATCCAGCAGAGAAAAACACTACTGTAGCGGACATAAGAGCTAGATACTTCTCACAAATCTTTGGGCAAAACAACACCCTGATGAACCAATATGTTTGCATTTTGACCGTCAAGATTTCAGTCAGCTTTAACAGTTTGATAAATCCCTTTGTATACTATTTCAGGATAGATGGGTTCAGGAGGTTTGTGTCCAGGGCTTGGAATAGAGGAAAAATCAATTCTGGGTCAACAACTTCAACAAGCGGGCCAATCTGAGGATAAACTCCAAAACTGCAATCCAAACTTGGCTAACGAAGCCTTCTTGGAATGAAAAGACAAAAAGGTGCTGAAAATGGCTAGCCAGATGTATTTTTTGGCTCCAAAGGGTGCCCATGTATTAGCATTCTAAACTGGACAAAACGTGCTGGACTTTTTTCCAATGTTTAAAAATCCAAGAAAAAAGAACTGGAGGCATGGAAATGATAAATGCCAAGGTAGAAGACCTAGACTAACGATTGTTGCTTATTCTCTTTTATTCTTTGTTTCCTTATCGTAATAGTGTAACTGTGTTGTGAGCCTGTGGCTCAATTGCCCATTTTGCGAAAAGTGCCTCATGCCTTTGAATGTCAAACCTTGACATCTGTCTGTTTGCATCCAAATCTAGTTAAAATTGTATAATGAAAATATTGTCCCACGTTGTCTTAAACACACACCTGATGTGTGGGAATAGCAGGACCCTTTGTTACTGCTTCAACATGAAAAGATAAATTAAAAGAAAACTTGTTCTCCTCTTTTTCCTTACAATGTAGCATTGAGAATTTTGATTTGTACTAATTTGAAGTAGAATCTCGAGTGTAATTATGAAAAAAATAAACTTTTATTGATAAAACTTAGCAGTGAAAAGATTGTAATTAAATTGATTTATCAAATTGTGATTAAATTGATTTATTGAATTGATTTATTTTGTACACTACAGTAGGTGAAACTATTGGATGTGTGGAAATTTGGAGAAAGTCGACAAAACCACGTCAAATTGTGCTGCATATAAAACTACAGATTTAAAATTTCCATAAAACTGTTTCAACAGTTTATACTTGCATATAAACCGAAAAAAATATTATAAAATACTCTGAGGAGTAGAATCGTTAAAATACTCTGAGGAGTAGAATCGTTTTGTCTGCATAGATAGTTTTGAGGAATTAATGACAAACAGCCATGCGAGTTTTGTTCCGATAAGAAGTAGAGTAAAATGGGTGGGACTTAATGGTCGGAGAACGTAAACTGACACTTTGTTTGGGGAGAGGAAAGATGACAACGATTTTTTGACCATTTGGCCAAGGTCAGGGTGACATGGTCATGGTCAAAAATTGTTAACCCTGACCATGATCAGAATGTCGAAATGACCATGGTCAAATGGTCAAAAATCATGAACATGACTATTGTTAAGATGGCAACATAACCGTGGTGGTCATGTTCAATTTTTTTGACCTAAAATACAAATTTTCATGCCTGTGGTCAGGTTTTCTGACCATTGACCATGGGGCAAATTTCAGGGTGTCATGGTCATTGCCTCCCCCCCCTTGTTAATGAAACTGATGTGTTATACGTACAAATGCTCTGGGATAGCATCGTCATTATAAGACCGTGACAAAAACCGTGAAAAAAAACCTACGTATTTTGAACATGACATTTGCGTTCCTCTGGTCAGCCACCATGTTTTTGCGTCAAATGGAAGGCCATGACTGATATTTTTAATCCCTGAAGGCAGTCAGACGAAACGAATTGTTTTCCAAAAAAGGCAAGATTAACACATCTTCAAAAAGGGTCTATAATAGTGCTTTCGAAACAAGTTCGCCCTAGTAGTCCTTCAAAAAGATTTGTTAGTTAAAACAAGGCCAAAATTTTTAAGAATAAAGATTTAGGAAAAATATCATCTGTGAAGTATAGGTACTGCAAATGGATTACCTATTCTTTACAGATGAATGCATTAGGTTTTAAGGAATTAAATCATGGGGACTACAAAAATCAAGGACTGAAATATGATAATAAAAATCGAAATCACTTCTATTTCTCTGTTTATTGAGAAGTACAAATTGGAAGGCGCCAAAATTGGTCAAAATAGCCGTGTTTTGTCACTTGGGTGCAGGTGTGATGATTGCAAGAATATATTTTATCATTAGACGACTTATGCACATGTACCTTGATCTTCATGCTTCAACTGTACCAAGAAAAGGTAAAAACTAAAAAGTAAAATTTGTGCGTGTCACTTTTGTTTTGTAACCATCTTTACCCTCTGCTTACTGCTATATCTTGCTGACTTATGCGCAACTAAGTCCATCATTTACCTCCTGACTGTTAAACTTACCGGAATACAATTCGTACTTCGTGTAAAATGACGAACGATATTGAGAGGTCTAATTGTGAAGGTGCGTGTGGGAATCGAACTTCATACAGCACAAAAGCAAAACTATCTGAGGGGATTGGAAATTAGGCGTGTTTAATCACTACTAAAGTATCCCACAGTTAAATTAAGTTAAACGTATTCAATTAACAGTTTAGGGGCCTTTGAGGGATATCTGTGAGTTCGATATGCAAGAAGTTCATAATCTTGAAATATTCAGATTTAGCTGAAACAGTGCCGATAATGAGAGAATACTTACATAAGTAAGATAATCAGAGAATATAGATAATCAGAGAATACTTACATAAGTAAGTAAGTACTTACATAAGTAGTAAGTAAGAAAGTATTCTCTGATTATCGAGGTAGGGTGACGGTACTGTTTCAGCTAAATCTGTACCGCCATTTTCGATGGAGCCCTTTAAAATAACGTATTCATTCAACAGTTAAGGGGTTATTGAGCTATATCTTATGCCATGTGACCATCTGATATCAAGTATTGACGTTAAGGTTCCCTCCCTACTTGAACCACGATTTAAATGATCTTTGCTGGTTATTTAGGGTTTTGAAACAAAATGTAAAAAATAACCATATGATTTAGACACAATATCTCTCTTGCTTCTCAGCGAACTGATTGGCTTCATCTTATAAAATTCATATTAAGGCACTTGAGTAACCTGGCGAATTCTAGTTTCTTTGCAGATTTTCTGGTATTAATTTTAGTAAATAGTATCTAGGCAATCGCTAAATCCTCAACGACATCTGAATACCATCAATTTAAATATGAAAGTAGTTGGCTCAACTTTTAAGGAAATGGCCAATTATAGTGCTCCTACCCAGTGCAGCATTTCCTGGAAAACATTAAGGTCTCTCTTTTCACTTATGTCTTTATCCCAAATTACGTGGCTTTGTTGGATTTGTTTCGGTGCCATTTGTAGATTCTCCTGGGAACGCTCAAATAATACTTCAGCAGTTTTCTTAGCCGCTGTTGCTTGTAGGATCTTAAGGTTCATTTGTATGAATGTATCCTTTCTTTGACAATTTTTGGCTCTGGGCCCTCACAAAGCTGAGTGGTGCAGAGCTAAGAGCAGTGAGATTTAATTCGGACAGAGGTCACGAATTCGAATGTTTGTGCTACTCAGCAACGGGGTGACTGTCTTGATGCTTTGCTAAAGACTCCATTGGGTCTATCCAGCCCCCTGTCGAATCAGCTAAATGAGGGGGAAACCATGATTGAGGGTTAAATGAGTAACAATGATTGCAGTAGGGAAAACTGTAATTCGCCGGTTACAATATAATCACATGGCTGTTGGATACACCGCAGTGAAACAAGTGATAAGAAATAAAAAATAGGGTAAATCAACAGTGTGTCGTTATCTGGCTTTACTGTAACTAGCGAATTTAATTTCTCAGCTTGAAAACTTACACTTCAAAAAGAATCGAAAGTTTATAACTTCTTATGACTTCCTAAATTTCAGATTACTATGTCGAACAACTACAACACCACATTGGAGTATACAGTAGGAGTCATCCTCATCATAATATCGATCTTGGGTACACTTCTGAACGCAGCTTCGTTCACCTACTTCAACTTTCTCAAGACCAGAAACAAGAACAGTGAGTTCTTCAAGAAGCTCTATATGTCGATAAGCTTCAACGATATCCTCATCTGCCTCATCCTGTTTCCTTCCATTGAAGCAGTATTCTCCGAAGAACGAAAAGGAATTTTGGCATCTAGCCAACCTCTCTGTATCACAACGTTCCTTGGATGGTCCCTGCTCTCCCAAAACTCGGTAATTTTGGTAGCTCTCCTAAGTCTGACTAGACTGCTGCTGTTGAAAAACCCCAGTAGAGTCTTCATTCCAAACATTGCTTTCATTGTTCCCATTTTGACATTTCTTATCTTTCTAGTCCTGTGGAGTGTTCCCATTTTTAGCAGAGATTTTCATATCTTCTACAATCCGCCATCTCTCGACTGTACCTTTGCTTCCTTCTCCATGCAAAACGACTCCAGACCAGTGAGTATCAAGGATCAGGTTGGTGCTATAGTTGGGGTTACAAGTTTTAACTCAGTCGGCTCTTGTGTCTTTAATATCGTCAGTATCTCTTTCGTCATGTCCCTGCTAAAGTTGAAGAAGACCAGTCAAGTTACCACACGTGTTGGTGGAAAAGCCGATAAACAAAGGGAAGCAGCCAAGACCGTTGTCATAGTTACTTTTATCTACATTATCTGTAATGTACCCATCATCATACTCGGTATGTACATCCTTATTGACATGATCAAGAATCCAGCAGAGGAAAACACTACTGTAGCGGACATAAGAGCTAGATACTTCACACAAATCTTTGGGGAAAACAACGTCCTGATGAACCAATATGTCTGGGTCGTGGTGTACAAAATATCAGTTAGTTTAAACAGTTTGATAAATCCTTTTGTGTACTACTTTAGAATTGATGGGATAAGGATGTTTGTGTCCAGAGCATGGAATGGCGGAGAGATTTATCCTTGGTCAGGAAACTCGAAATCAAGCAGGCCAATTTAAAAGAGGTCGTTGTGCTTAGTATGGCACCCCTACAACATAAACAATCTTGGTCTTCAGATCAGGTTCCATCAGGTCTTAAAATGTTGATTCCAGGACTTTATAGCTAAAGGACTATTTAGCTAAACGGGTCATTTCAGCTAAATTATATTTTAGCTAAATAGTCCTCGGATCGGACCATTTAGCTAAAATGTTACTTGTTTTATTTTTAGCTAAATCGTCCTCTTTTCGGACTATTTAGTTACTGGACCATTTAGCTAAACATTTCATCATGTTCAATTCGCAGATTCATATAGAATAAAGTGAACAACGTGTTTCTCCCTCCGGTATAACAAGAGTACCATAGCAGCAGGTTCTCTCGTCATTGTACGTAGGGGGATGACAATGTCTCGTGAAGAAGTGATGGGTGAAGGTGTCTTGTTAGCTTTCTGTCATGCTTGTCTACCCATCTTCGAGAGTCAGGAGATCGTGCATTTGAGGTTCGCCACCCTTCAAAATCTAAAGCTCAAAGAAAGTCTGCAACAATATACCTTTGTAGTC
>JH156829.1:71602-86724 GCA_000226015.1 Mnemiopsis leidyi
TAAAACTAATAGATTTTAAAACAAATCTTTGTATCTTTAACGGCTAGGTACGGTGGTGCAGTTGGTCAGAATGTCAGTTTCGTAATCGAGAGGTTGCGAGTTCAAAGTGCTGCCTAGTGGTGGGGTCGGTGTCTTTGACACTCAGCTAAGGGTTCCATCAGATCTATGGGAACAGTGAACCTCACTGTTCACCCAGCCGAATGCTCCAGAAATCGTGAGTGAGGGTTAAATGGGGAGCTGTACTCAGGAAAAGACAATTTTTTTCAGGAAAAGACAATTTTATTTTACGTCTGATAATAGTACATAAAAATATCAAAATATTAAGAATTCGCTTCCCTCACTATTAACATTTGTGAGTTTAAAAAACATGATATTACAAGATTACCGACTTCAGACAGTTCTTCAAAAATTCTCAATGCTATAAACTATACTTATAGTCAGGCACTCAGTGAAATAGAAAATGGTGCTTGCGCTCAGCTACGAAGCCGCGCACAGCTTAAAATCTGGCGTGCGCGCACATCAGGTAACTGGTAAAAACGAATCTAAAATATGAAATATAAAAAATAAAAATAACACTATTCATAAAACACAATTTTGGAACTAAGCTACCAGTATTCTTGGGCTTTGAGTATTAGAAAAGGGTTAAATTCGGAAAAAAAATTACTAACTGATACAGCAAAAAGCAATTCACTGGATGACTACTTTGATTGGGGTCACATGCCTAGCATGATTTAGCTACCTGCTTACTTGCAAATGTGTGAGTCTGCAGAAGCATAAGGATCAGGGGTTGCCTGCTGCAGGCTATCCCTAAATTAGAAGCTTGCCACTATTGTCTTTAAGAAAACTGTTATGCTTTATCTTGATCTCCAAGTAACTTGACATCGAATTTCTGCTCGGGAGATGTTGTCTCGAAACCTCTGAGCTAGCTTAGAGCAAGTTGAAGAGTCCATGTGTAGCTTGCAGCGTACCATCTTTGGTGTAAGGTTGTAGATAACACACTTGGTGATGTCACAGTTAGATTTAATGTCACAGTTAGCTTAAACTAGTATCTGAGTCTTACTTTCTATTTTGGTCAACGGGTGTTGGCTTCCAACAAGCAGGAGGATTTCTCACCGTGTCCCCAGGGGACAACTCCTGCTGGCTGTACCCAGGACTACCAGGGTATATACCAAAAACATAAAATAATAGATATGGACGCAACAGAGTCTTGAAGCTGTTGCTACCTTAACGCGGGGCAAGCCCACTTCAATAGAAAACGTAGAAAACGTAGCTCGTTACTTCAGTGGTTAGACAGGGACTTCCGGGGAAGGTAGACCTTGATGACGGTAGAGTTGGGAGTGTGGAAGCTGCTTGGAACTACCTGAGTTGCCTGTACGCCAGAATATGTTAACCAAAGAGGTCTTCTCGGTCGAACCTTGATGTAGCGTCTACAAATTTAGTTTTCAAAAAATAGTATGTCCTGAATTTTTACGTCTGTGATTTCCTGTAATGTTATTATAATCTTTCCCGTATGTGCTCATCCACTGCATCATGAATTGAATACAATCGCAGAGGAAATGCTGGGATGCCTGGGCAAGAGTCAGTTTCCCTACTTGAAGAAGAGTCCCAAGGTTCTGCTCGCCATAGTGTCCCCGAAGATGATATGGTGTTGTAAATATGACATTCTTTGAAACTTTTATTTTAAATAGGAGGATGAAATTAAAGTCGTAATGATCGTTTTGTTGTTCCAAGTCCAACAAGTAAAAATCGCATTTTTATGCGATTAAATTAAATGAAGATTAAATGCAGATTAAATGCTATTAAATGCAGATTAAATTTTCCATGGAACAAAAAAATCACCATGACTTTCATCGTCCTATTTATCTTAAAACACTGACTAGCTTTGTATAAAACCTTAATTTCAGGTCACCTCCTGAGCGTTTCTCAGCAAGAGTGGTCAGCTGAAGATCAGCTGCAGTCATTTAAGGTTGTTTACCAATAGTCGCAGGAGAAGGTTGATTTGCAGCCTTCCGTTATAGGGCAAAATAATTACAATTACAGCTTATCTTCGCTAATGCTCTAACCAGAGCCCTAGCCCGTTTTGCTTTTGGCGCACTGCAACAAGGATATCAAATCGTGAATATTCGAAGCGAACATAAACAATAAAATGACCAAAGGTTGTCACAGTGATACATGACTCTTGCAGCTCAAAGCTGCACTGAACATTTTGCATTTAGACGATTATAATTTGATCGTCAAGATTGAAGATAAAAGGATCAGGCGCGCGCTCATTGCTTTAACCAGAGTTGCTTTAACCAGTGCTTTTCAAGCACGTCTTTACCTACAACCTAACCAGGTACTGACGCACGCTAAGCTACACACGCTTGTCTGACTTTGTCCGACCATCATTCGAATTAGCGAATAAAATGACAGGAGGTACTGTACATACGCGCGCGGCTGCCTGTGGTGGCGACATGCGCAAAAGGGCTTTGGTAATTAAAGCAAGGCGCGTCTTGTACGGCCACGGCAGCGCGCACCCTTTTGTCATTTTATTCCCTTTATTCGCTTCGAATGAGGGTCGGACAAAGTCAAACAAGGTGCATCGCGTGCGCCACCTGAGGTGGCTGGAAAAGCCACGTCTGCGCGCGCGGCAAAGCGTGCTTAAGCAACAATGTAGGTGAAGTTAGGGGTATAAAATAAATATAATATACAATATATCTTAAAGTTAATTTCGAAAATCGTTTGTTATGAAATTAGGATTTAACACGCACGCTACATAATTTATTGTTTGCCCTTTTGTGTCTCCGACATCTTAAAAAAACTTTTTAAACTAACGCCGTCCCTAGCATCACCTCAGGATGTGTTTGTTGTTTGTACAAGCTATGATGTATGATGTAAGTTTATGGGTATAAAGCTGTTGATAGTTTGAGACTAATCTGGCTGGATCTACAGTACATCAAAAAATTATGATCATGATTTTGCAATCTTCACTACTTTTGATAATTCAGTGCTGTATTGGGGTTCAAAAAGAGTCGTTGTTAGCCAAAAGTATATTGGTCCCTAATAACAGCCGTTTGCAGTGCCTGCTAACATCTGTTGACAAAACTCCCCTGAAAATAGTGTCGATCTTGTCACCAATTTGACTTTTATTATATTGATTAAAACGATTTATTATTTTGTTTTACTCTGTATGGTTATATCAGAGACACCATCCTTTAACTATCAATTGTGTCCTAATACATACTCAAATACATATCTAGCCAGATGACCTAAACTAGTTCACTGCTAAATCTATACTTCTGATAACCCTTCCTACGTGCTACATGTTAAGTACATAAGTTCTAGCTAACACTCAGAGGCGGCTTGTGAGTGAATGGACTTGGCATGTGTGGGTACTGGCGACGGCCTCTCGGGGGTTTGGAGGGCTTGCCCCCATCTGCCAGAGGCTGCGCCGTAGGCGCCGCCCGGCGATTTAGAACCCAACAGAAGGCACTGAAGCGATAATCTTTGTCGTTTGAAAGGAATTCCATAGGACTGAAAACATTGTTGTTAGCGATGCCAATTTCTGCAAGACATGATATGTTAGAATGCTAAATGGCAAATTCGCTGTCATTCAATCTTTAGATTTTTGATCTTAATCAACATTCATGTACCCATGCTGCTTGTAATTTCACATAAAACGTCAATTTCATGAGCCGCTGACCCCCATTGCAATTTACGTGGACAATTTGAGAATGTGGGCATTTTCCCTACCCAAGCGCAGCAAGTAACGCTCGATTCGTAATCCGATTTTGAGGTCAGCACAAATTGCTGGGCATTCCACGCAATAAATTAATTAAGGCCAAAAATTTTGATTTCTCTTATATTGTTTATATGATAGAAATGTTCAACATTTTTCCTGACCAAGTTTGATCATGTATGATCTAAAGTAAGTAGGAAGCATCTAAGTTCAGGATAGCCTTTAGCAGGCAATGCCTGAACCTAATACTTCTGCAGACTCACACAATTGCAAGTATGCAGGTAGATAAATCATGCTAGGCATGTGACCCGAATCACGGTAGTAATCCAGTGAAGTTGCATTTTGCTGCATCAGTAAGTACAGCCCTCCATTTAACCCTCACACAACATTTCTCCAGCATTCGGCTGGGTGGATCGTAAGGCTGCAAGGATCTGTTGGAATCCTAAGCTGAGTGTTAAAGACACTCACCTCACAACTAGGCGCGGCAGCACCAGAAATCAAACTTGCAACCTCTCGATTACGAAACTGACATTCTCACCAGCTGTGCCACCTAGCTGTATGATCTAACAATTCAAAACTGTGTTAGCAATTGTGCTTGTGATCATAAAATGTCCAAATTCAGGCATGTGTGATAATCATAGGTGAACATGCAATGGTCCCAGAAGATTTTTCTTCTGTTTCTGTGTAGTTTTGGTGAGTTTTAAAATTATAAAGTTGCTTAGATTGAAATTTGGATCTATAAATATTACGAAAGCATTGCAAATTGACACAAGAAACTCTTGGCTCTTCTAAATGGATGCTTATTGTTAAAAAATTTATTTATTTTGCCAAATTCTTCAAAGTTTCATTGTAACATTCACAAAAATCATTTCATAACTAAATAAGGGACACTTATTAAGTGACACAATACTTCCCCTCTTTCAGGTTCTGTGACATGCATTGATAGAATAGATGTCTTGATTCATCCTAAGATATCAGAAGAACATGTTGCAACAAGCATCACATTGACTTGTGCTGCCTACTATGTTAATTCAGAGTCATTTGATGTCAATGTGGATGTGCAATGGTTTGCATTTTATTCTGTTTTTAGTGACTCATAAATAATCCATGGATTTCTGGGCAATATATCCAGCTCCATTGTATTGTTCTTTATGTCATTCACTGTGCAGCAGAGTTTTACAAAAAACTATTTCAGGTATTTTGTCAAAGAAACAGAAAATAACAGTACAATAGCTGACCCTAAACCTTCCCTCGTCACCTCCAATACTCGCTCCAGTAATGGGCGTCTCATGTTTGAAATGTCAGAAGTTAGAAACACTACCATTTCCTTTATTTATGCTTCTAAAGAATATAACGGAGAATACTACTGTATCGTTTCAAAAAATGGCATGTCTGCTCAGTCTGACAGTGCTGTCTACAGATATGGTGGAAGTGACTCTGAAATCTTTATTGTGCAGCCGAGTTTTCCAAGAGCAACTCAGTCAACAACCCAGACACTTACATGTCAAACTGACCCCTACTTAGCAGAGAAACCAGAAATCGAATGGTTTTACCATAAAGACAATAAAACAAAGTACAACTTAAATAATAATGAATATGCCCCGTACAATCTGAACTTCTTTCGTATCTTGTCCGAAGCAGAAGGAAACAAATCAGTCTTGGAATTAGTTTATGCCTCGGAAAAATATAATGGCGAGTATTATTGTATCGCTAAGTTCAGTGAACAAAGACAATCTTCCAGCAGATCTGCTCTTTATAACTATGAAGGTGAGACTTTTCAGGTTGAATACTATCAATTTTTATAACACATATCACATTATATAGTTCGTATTGTATTTGAAACTTTTTTAACTGGTAGTTACAACTGTATGACAATTTTATCGCTTGATAAGACGAAGTTTTAACTTACTACACTAAACAGTAAGTTACGATACCGATACGTTTCAACTCACTGCTGCTTTGTCTCCACTGGTCGGTGGAGAACTTCTTGAAGAGTCTTCTCCAGTCTACCCGGATGATGGGCTCATGGGCCGCCTCTCATTGCGCTGCATGGTATGGTCCATTGCT
Source organism: Mnemiopsis leidyi (assembly GCA_000226015.1). Classification (NCBI taxonomy): domain Eukaryota; kingdom Metazoa; phylum Ctenophora; class Tentaculata; order Lobata; family Bolinopsidae; genus Mnemiopsis; species Mnemiopsis leidyi. Next base: position 77,388 of record JH156829.1, read on the forward strand.
TCCGAAGGAATGTTTTGCGAACTTGTATAAACTAATTTGTAGCTTTATTAATCATTTAGATTATCAAATTTGACGACTGTGCAACTTGGTTCTCTATTAAAACCTAATATTTTCAGAGTTTCACATTCAGCGAAAAAGAAATTACTGAACAAAATTTCACGTGGATCTTTACAACTGGAGCTCATGATGAGGATCTCAGAGAACTTGTTTCTGATGACCTTTATAAAATCTCAAACGACGGATTTGTTGATTCTCTTGACTTCAAGTACTCTTCGAGAGATTATGACGGTAACTACAGGTGTCTTATAACCGGAAAGACTGACGATGGTGTGGCATTTTTTGCGGTTAGTTTTATAAGTTTCAATAGTGCTGTAAGTACTTATTAAGACATCTGCTATATAGCTTTAAGAGTGCGGTAAGTATCTGCTATATTTATTTGATAGTACCTTAATTTAGTCATCTGCTATATTGCTTTTGGGTTCGAGGGAAAGTACCCACGTCACATTTTCTGTAGAAACAGCGAAAGCTAAAACAAATCAAATCACACATACCTGAAATTCCTTACCAGGTTAGCGACAAGTTTGTGTACATCTACAACGGGGTTATGGAGAAGCCCCTGCTGGTGGAGGAACCACGTTTTGACGTGGACAACGTGACACAGCTGGTTACTCAAAGCGGGATTTCTCTGACCTGCAGAGTTACTCAACCCCTATTTTATCCGCCCGTTAAAATTACGTGAGTTTTCTTGTCGTCACAAGAGACGTCTTATCATCACGTGATGTTGGTTTTGATTTTGAGTTTGTTGAACTAATTTAGCGAAGCTTTTGTGCTTTGTGTGACGTGAATTAAGTTTGGAGATTTTTTCGGGTAAATTTATTACGTAACTGTTGTTTGAATTCGTCCAGCTCAGTCTGGATTTGTACTTTCACGCTCTCTACTCAAAAGTGAGTAGCTGTTTGGTCATGTCCCCAGGGAAACAACGAATTGCCCTGCAAATTGTTAGGGTCCCTCCGTGATCAGCAGAATTTATCATCTAACTCGAAAGTATGTTAGGGTGCTGCAGTGCCAAGTGTTACAGGGGGGGGGGGAAGAAATATAAGTTCTCCGTCATTTCATAGTCTTTGCCGTATCAGACATCAGACATTGCACCAGTCTGATTAGGTCACGTGACACTATCATGTCTGTCTCCTGTTGTTGCCTTGACAACACTAATATGTACCCTCTGTCTACTTTCAATGAATCAAACATGATCGCCCCTCTAAATAACCCTCATAATATCTCGCATGATAACGGCTTGATAGCCCTAAAACAATTGCCAGTTTAACTTAGCCGGCTTCTCAGTTGACATTTGTTCTGGTGTTTGGGGCCCGGTAAAACCCAAAGTTTTGAATCGTCACGTGTTGTTGCATATCCTAGCAACCTAGCACGTGACCTTTATCTCGGCACGTGATCTCTATCAAGCACGTCACGTGGGTTCAGGTTGAGACATGTGTTTACGGTTCGTGTCTAAAAATAATCCAATAACCTGCACCCACTACTTCTATGGAACTCATATTCCCCCATATCTATAACTTACGTATCCACATGAAGTATGTATCCTCGTTATGTGAGAATCTTGATTCAAATAATAAATAACCACTCCGCATGATTTCAGATGGTACAGAGGATCGAATGGAAACTCACGTGTTCCCATTCTTCCCACCGACTCCAACATAAACATGTCAGTATTCATTATGTAAAATAACTCTTATAAATTGTAACTGTCACACTTATTAGCTGTAACTGTCACACACTTATTTGCTGTTACTGATCGTGCGAATTTGCAACTATTTTAATTTGTAATGGAACTCGAAAGAGGGCATTCTTTGAAATTTTTGTTATGAAAAGGACTATAATGTACCCATTGAAACATTGCACAACAGTGTCTAATTTGTTACAAAAAAATGCTTACGTACGTTATAGTCCTATTCATAAGAAAAATTCAATTTGTAAATTAAACATATCTGTATTTGACAGTGCGGTTAAAATACAAAGATTACCGTGCAGCGCTCACTCACTCTGTGGAGCAATGAGTTGTTGAAAGCAGAATGAATTGAATATTTAAGTTTAATTACCTAAGTACATAGCTGCAGACAGTGCCCATTGTTCGCCATAAAATACTCCTCGCACAATTGTTCGGCAAACCCAGCATATAAACTGCATGGTAAATCTGCAGGAAAATGTGCAAATTTGACAGTCGAAGTTACTTTGTTTTGGATTGCGAAACATTAGCTTAACTTGTCCAAAACGACTGCACTTTTGTCCAAAACAACCACACAAAGTTACAAACTTAATGTCTGACAGAAGCTAGCCGACTAAACATAACAAAGTACCCGACAGATCTAAAACCGCCCGAGATCATATACCTTACTCGGAATTATTTTGACAGGGATTAAGTCGCGGGTTTGAGACAATTTCACCTTATTTTCCCGAACCATATTTTTAGGTCTGCCTAAATAATCCCGGCTAAGGCAGACCCACTAACTAAACATCCTCGTCCTCCGCAGGTATTCCCTGAACGAAGACAGGAGTGTGCTGACATTCCTGAAATACGCCTCCTACAATAACGGTACATACCACTGCGAGGTTACCAACAGTCAGGGCAGTGTAACTAGTCGTGAGGCGCTCTATCAGTACGGAGGTGAGTTAGATCTGTACTTTTATATGTACTATATCAATATACTATATAACTTTATACTTTATAACTATACTATAGTTATAAACTATAGAAATATACTATATAAGTTTATACTATATAACTTTACTCTTAGAACTGTACTCTGTACTCTAGATGGGGGTGAAGAGTGAGCACCACTATATGGTGGGTTCTCTATGTTGTTTTATAGTCACTCTTGCTGTCCAAAAATACCAAATTTCTTCAGCTCTTCTTAAACATTTGTGTTGTATGCTATGTATTTCTGTAGGTTAGTAAGTCTGGGCCCTTAATTTGAGTTTCAGAAAGACAATTTAAATGTAATTTAAATCAAGTTACAAAAAGTGAAGCTAAGATTTCCGCTCAGAATACGCTTTTTAAGGGCCTGCATGTAATGTTAACTGTTTACTGATCTCGTGACGATGTGTTGAAGAATAATTATCAATAGTTCGCTATGAATGTCATATCAGGAAGTAGGTCAAACAATCACCATGTAGTAAATTAGTTAAAGTTAAACCAGATCCCTCTTATTGACCCGGACACAAGTTGTTATATGAAACAACATGCACCCTGTTCCCGATGTTAAATCTCAGTAACAAATACCACCACCACACAGTTAACATCAATGTTAACATAACCGTTAACATAACCGTTAACATAACCTTTAACAGCTCCTCCGTTCCAACAAGACGGATACTCAGTAACACTTCTAATGAAATGTCAACACTTTCTGTCAGTGTGTCAGTACCTATACTCATTCACCTCTATCTGTGTGTGTGTGTGTGGTTATGAACTACAACTTTACCGACACGTGCTGGGATTAATCTTACATTCTCTACATTCTTATATTCCCTACATTCTTACATTCTCTACAATCTTACATTGTCTACAATCTGACATTCTCTACAATCTGACATTCTCTACGATCTTATATTGTCTACATTCTTACATTCTCTACAATCTTATATTGTCTACAATCTTACATTCTCTACAATCTTACATTATTTACATTCTACACTGCATAAGATGCTCAGTAGAGTCCCAATGTTGGTTTTATTGGTTGAGTATATAAGTAACTAGTGAGTTTTACTTTTCAGTCCTTTTTATCCATTAAGGATAACACATAGAACAAATTCAGCAAGAGATCTGATTTTTAGGTGATCTTAAAAAAATGAGGGAAAATTTACAAAATATATCGAACGGCGCAGCCGCTCTTCTCATCAAGAAAATCAACGTGAAATTTGTCCGAAGTGAAGTCATTAGGGATGATGTCTACACAAACAAGTATCAAGAGTCTATGACATAATGGTTCTAACTGAAATCACTCGCTATGATTTAGACATTGCGCTTCCCTTACTTTTGCTGAACTCCTAGCAAAGTGCCCAAGTATCCAGGAATGACGGTGGTACTGAAAAGGTTGCAAGCACAGTAGAGTGGGAGCGGTTCCATTACGGCTTCACGACACACTGTACTTGAATAAACCGTTACCATGGTTACCTGCCACGCCGTGCGAACTTCCACCGAACTTGTCGGCAGGTTTTCCTGAACTGTCGCGGACAGAGGAGACGTGAAGTCTGGGGAGTTGTGGAGTAGTTAAGCGCGGCGCTCACTCTTCGATCTGGTAGATTCCAGGTGTAGCAGCGGAGCGTGCTGCTACCTCTATCTGATAGATTCCAGGTTTCCGGATTGACAGGCAGGTCGCGTGTCCGGATGATCTGAGCTTTAACGGTCCTTAGTACGAAACGTCTGAAGATCCTTGAAAAGTTTCTATAAGATTGGAAAAAGGCACAATTAGGCGTGTGAGCAATTGCCATCCTTCGCTGCGCGCACCGATCCGACTTCCCGACACACACATATATCTCCACGTCTGTCAGCAGATACTCTGTACCAGAGGACACAACAGTTAAGTAACAATAAAGTTACTGGTACAGTCAACCTCGCTCCACCACCCTCTGTTGAACTTATACAACCTTACACGATCTCATTTTGTCAGACAACGCTGCACCCAGATGGAGAGAGAGAATGAGAGAGAGATTTACTGGCGTGGTCAAACTGTCAGACATTAGCTCTGTGTATTTTGTGTATTTTGTGGGGTGATCTACATGTACTGGGGCCAGGATATGATTGGCGGATTGGAGAGTTAAAAGCAAAACTTAGAGAGTGTGTGTAAATCAGTGATATTTATCAACAAACGGATTTATTTGGAATTATCTGAGCTGTGGTAGGTGCATTCCTGGAATTTTTCTCCGCTTTCAAGTACTGTTTCGAGTTTAGTACGGCTTTAATTGCAGGCACCAGGAGGAATTCGCCCGAATTCCTATCTATAGAACGAATGTATGCAAAATCCATGACTTTGAGGTTTTCCTCAGGTCCTAGCCTTGGTCCTAGACTTGGTCTTAGACTTGGTCTTAGACTTTTTCTTGCTCCGTTACAGAAAAGATAACAAAGCTGTGTTTATCTTAACAGTCTTGTAGACAGTGCCTCAATTTACAACACATCTATTATAAGGAAACTTCCTCCTCTTCATAAAACGATTCTTAGTCACAGTTCAGACTTCGATCACGCTTTTCCAGGCAGAATATCGACAGTTTTTAGTTTTTAGTAGCTGTAGTGATTGTGTGTAAGTCAAGGTGAATGTATCAAGATATACAGTGTGAGAGGTAGACAGGAACACAGGAAAACTTTCTGACAAATTCCAGAGTTTGTGCGATCTAATTAGATCTAATTAGATCTTGTCAGGTTCACGTGTAGAGTTCTGAGTATTGTACCACCCTGACAATGGAGTGAAAGTTGGGAGTCTTTACTGGGTTGATTATTGGAACTTTAAACTTTTGACTAACAACAACAATGTCGCGAGCCTTAATGAGGGAAAGCGTTGTTCAGCAGAGAAATTGTCGGTTAAGAAAAGATGTACAGTATTTAAAAACGTGCACATTGATGAAATTACAACGAGTAAACGAGGTTCACGTGGTAAAGTTTAATATCGTAATGTCAATTTCAGTTTTACTTGTGTAATCGCGAGGAAATAATGATAGAAAATTACGTGATCCATATTCTTATGATTCTATGGAGGTTCATTAAGATTTATAAATCGAAAGGCTTGCATATTATGGGCATCTTGATATCACCTGAATCTAGCTGCATTTGTCATATGTGGTACTTGGGTAGACAAATACAAAACCAATTTTACGCTGTTGGAGGTCTTAAATGGACTGCATCTTTGATCTTTTTAAACTGAAGCACCCATAAAGGCGAGCAAAAAATGTCGTACAAATAACCGGGAAAAGACAGAATCTTGGCTGAACTATTTAACGATAATTTTTTTCGGCAAGGATAAATGTTGACAGGGAAACTAGACTCCACTTACCCCCCCCCTCAGGCTACATCCAGATAACAGAACACAAGACGGAAGAAGGACTACCATACCTTCAGTGTGACTACAGTCTAGCAAACTCAGCAGACAGTAGCAATGTCACGTGGTACTTTGAAGATATTCCTGGAGTGTTTGTTCCGCTGACTTCCAACAAAACTACCGTCCATAACGTTAGTTTGTTTCGTTGTTGTAGCTTGCATATTATGGCAAATTGTCAGTATGCTGCGTAGTAGCTTTGAAAAGATATAATTTATTTGCTTGACGTAGATCCAATTTAGATAACATAGAGATCCTAACACAGGGCCCCTCAATTAAGATGCCTTTCATATTTTTCAGGACAATTCGACATCTCTCTCGAAGCTGATCTTCCAAGATATGACGATGAGTGAAGTTGGCCGGTACAAATGCGTCTTCTCCAAAACCACCAAAGAAAACAAGGACAAGTGGGCCTACGGATTTTACACAATCTCAGGTATCTAAATTTCAGAAAATTCTTCTGTTTCCCTCCAGTGAATTCCAACCGGAACAATGCACATATCTTATCAGCGTCTCATTGTTAAAAAGTGACAAATTATCGTTTACATTTGGAAACGTCAAATGTAACCTCGACAAAGAGCAGAAGAAGCCACCCACCTGCCTATCTAACCCTGGGAACCGGCTGGAAGTGAGCTCGAGTTTGCGCAAACTGGCTGCACCGCCATAATCTGTAAAATACAGATTTCATTAGCAGTCTGTTCTGGTAACGTCTGCACCACCGTGCTGCTTCCAACTCCTTAACAAGCCCGAAACTCGTGCTTGCTAGCGATAATTCAACCCAATTAAACCAATTATCCAATCTAGTAATTATCGTGTCTGTCTCCTAAGTTGTCTCTGCTGGAGGCTGGTACAGAAATCTCAATACACACACACACACACCCTACGGAAAAAAATTTATCTTTCTCATCTATTTGTGTATGTGAGAGTGTGTGTGATTCTTTAGAGAATTATGAAATACCAGCGCTTCGAGGTGTACTGTTAATCAGTTGTAAATTGCTCCTCCTCCTCCTACGACGCTGCTTGTTGTACGACCAGCATAAAAGTACAGTGTTAATACTTGTCATTTTTGTGGAGTCGCTTACCAGCACTTTGTACAGTTTTTCTTTTTCTAGCTTTTGTTTGTGGAGTAGTTACTTGCTGAAGTTTTCCCTTTTTATGACATATTTCACTTGATAAAAAATTAGTTAGTTACTTTTTAGGTTCGTTGATTGTGTGAACCTAAGATTGTTGGGTCAAGTCAGTAACAAAAATTAGTCAAATCAACGGTGACATTTTAAATTTGATATCACAGCACTCAATAAATATTTGTCATATTTTTATATCTCATTACATTTGAATTAGTAGGTTTTACATCATCTTGGCACAGAATTTCAAAGTACTTTGAGTTTTGTACCGCTTCTTGGGGCCCCACCTTGCCTTTAGTGATCTCGTATTTCGTTCCAGCATAGCATGTTGCGATTATCTCCAGCCACAATCTCCTTTGTTACCTTGTAGCTGTGTAGTTAGATTTAGTGGTTGTGTGGAGGAGGTTCGGGTTTCATTTTAGTCTTTCGAGATATCTTTGTTTTGGAGTTTTACTTTCAGCAGTTTATTACAGTACTGCTTAGTTTTGTACAGTAGTTTAGTACAGTAATTTAGTACAGTAGTTTAGTACAGTAGTTTTGTACATTATAGTACCTTACCCCTCTCCCGTTATTCTGCTATATTTCATGTTATATATTGTGCTATATTACATCCTTTCAAGGAGCAGGTAATTAGGAGTACGTTCCTTTTAAAGAAGAGTATTTAATATCTCTTTGCTGGGATGTGTCTCTGGTTTAAGCAAAACAGTTAAATCTTGACAAGAAGAGCTTCCTCTACCTTCTCCTGCTAGTCAAACACAACTAAACTTTGTCAAGCTATCTATAGAAACTGTCAGTCCTGACAACGAAGAACTTCTCCCCTGTAATTCTGTAAGACGTAGAGAATTATTTCCACCTGACATACCCCAACACCGACATAGCAATCAAATTATGTAACAATTTCATGTCCCCACTTACCCGACATTCAATCCGACCAATGTGATTTGAAAGTCGTGTTTTTGATGTCGAAGTATACTGAAGTGTGTTGTGTATAATGAAGTGTGTTGTGTATACTGAAGTGTGTTGTGTATAATGAAGTGTGTTGTGTATAATGAAGTGTGTTGTGTAGTGTTGTGTATAATGGTGTGTATAATGTTGTGTATAATGGTGTGTATTGTGTATAATGTTGTGTATAATGTTGTGTATAACGATATGATCGAGCCAATTGGAGAAACATGTTTTCATATAATATCGATTTTGATTAGAGTATCCAGTTTTTTGTCACTGGATTTTTTTACTGAATGTCTCCTCAGCAGGACTTTATTACCTGTCCAGGATGTAATTTTTTACTATTGGATTGGTAGATACGAAGTTTGATATATATAACGATGTGTATTGGTGGGTAATGATGATAAACCTGGTTGCATAGTTGTACTTTAGCCATATCCAGAAAAATAAAAATACTGATAATTCTCAGCTTTTAAAAAGTTATCTAGATTCTGGTTATGTAGTTTGAACAAAAAGTAAGCAACAAAGAATTGACAAAAGGAAAACCAAACGATTGTAGTGATTTAAATGCGTAATGATAGAGGACGTTCTTGGGATTTGAAATTATTTGTCAGTTTGCTCAGTACTTTGAAAAAGTGCAATATTGCTGTCATATCTGACGAAAGAAGGAACGTGTTATGCTTGAGTTGTTACTGCTGCAATAACTTGCTTAGTAAGATAAACTTTATGGTAAACCTTTATTACTATCGTTCGTAGTGCAATTACGTGCGTCATTAAAACTGCATTTCCTGCTTATTAATTGTCACGAGGCATTTATTCGAGTAATTATTTTTACTGACTTTTGCACCGTTTTGCAATAGCTGTAATACCCGATACATCCACGTCGGCCCGGGTCCAGAATTATTGGGAAATTAAACTCAGGGAAAACATCTTTCAACAGAATGCCCTGCCCCGCGTCCTTTCTGGCTACATTAATTAAAACTGATTTCGAACGTTTCGGATTTGAATTTTCTTGTCATTGCACAAATTCTCCTCTTGTAGAGACTTCATGTCAAGCATCCATGTCCACCTCTTTGCTCTTTTCATGACTTGATTGGCGGCTGACTCTCCACCCATCCCTCGTTTCATGGTTACAACTTTCTGAAGTTAAAATATCTCTCTCTCTCT
>JH156829.1:89132-115592 GCA_000226015.1 Mnemiopsis leidyi
ACTGTAGTGTAGGTGTTGTTACTACAACTTTGTTACTGTTGTGTAGGTGTTGTTACTACAACTTTGTTACTGTAGTGTAGGTGTTGTTACTACAACTTTGTTACTGTTGTGTAGGTGTTGTTACTACAACTTTGTTACTGTTGTGTAGGTGTTGTTACTACAACTTTGTTACTGTAGTGTAGGTGTTGTTAATACAACTTTGTTACTGTAGTGTAGGTGTTGTTACTACAACTTTGTTACTGTTGTGTAGGTGTTGTTACTACAACTTTGTTCCTGTAGTGTAGGTGTTGCTGTTAGTAAAATCGTTGTTACTAATGTTAGTAACAACTCGTAACCTTCCTAAACTCGTCCTGTTTAACATTTTGTGGCTTCCTTTTCTTCCATCGCTGATCATCCTGCTATCTTCTATGTGATATCTAACTCACTGAGTTTTAGTACGCAGGATTCAGGGATCTGAAATATTTAACTCCGGCATTGCATCATTCCTTGCTAGCCTACTAAACTTCTACTCTCGAGACATTATATTAACGGGTATTATACCCACCTGTCCGACTCTGATATAAAGTTTGACCGTGACATAAAGTTTGACCGTGACATAAAGTTTGACCGTGACAAGTCTGTATCGGCAGTAAGACAAAACGGAACCGAGTTCTGTGCAGGTCGTTAGCCGACAGTGCGGCGCCAGCTCCTCTACAGTCTGGACATGTTGGAACCCGTTCAACAATTCCGAGGAATGTCAACTAGCTCTGCTGTAGTTGTAGAATCTGCTCGACTTACGGCGGAGGTCGGCAGTTTAAAACGGGGTTTAAAACCCTTTGTGTTGCTAAGTTGCGGTCTTTAGTGTCGGGTTGTACTGCTGACGTTAGTTCTACCTCTCTTCTAGTTTCACTTCCGCTTCTAGTCTCACTTCTAGTTCTAGTTCCAGTTCCAGATGTTATCGGTAATGTCTGTCGTTTGTGTGATAGTAATAAAGTCGGCCGCTATAAACTAGCATTTTGGCGGTCGAGTTTCCGTGTTTTTGTCTCGTTTTAGAGGATAGATGTTAACGTGATCAACCAATTGCAGTTCTAATTTGCTGCCCGCTCGCGCTGGTATTGATTAATATAGACAGACCGTGAAGACTAGTGTGTCCACTGGACTGTGGATTAGTGGTCGCAGGTCCGATATAACTTGTCCGGTTTAGCCGTTAGCGATTGAACGGTATTAATTGTGATACTGCGATCCCTGTTCACGCAACACATTACATATTTAATGTTGTTGTGATGTTGCCCAACTCTGATCTCTCCGAATCATGATCCAATTTTTGCTGTCCACTGTAAGATTGTGAGTCTAGGAAGTCAAATTACCAAGTCTGTAGATTATGCTTTCTCTCTTTCCTCCCGCTTTTGTCCAGGGGTCGTATTCCTCTTTCCCCTTTTTAGATATATTTTATCTCATGATGATGTTTTCTTGATTTGAGTAGAAATTATTTTTCAAGATAAAATTGAAGTTACGACTTCGAATGATAAAATATTCTCTACCAATGCGAATATCCGTTTTGAATAATTTCCAGTTCACCTTGTGAGCCTGCAGCTAGACACAGCCCAACAAAATAGTGACATTCTAGCCAATAGGAGACAACTGTGATCAATGCATGACGTGTCAGGGTGGTAGTGAGAAATCAGTCACGTGACCACGTGTTTCTCATCATAGTTACCATGGTGACGTCACGATATCTCTGGAATGTGCTGACATCACCTCCGTGACACAATCTTCCCTTCTAGAACTAGACTATCTAGAACCTTCCGTAATCGGTAGTTTCCAAAGCCTGCCTGGTCCGGAGGATGAAATTCTGGTCCGGCGATGTCCGGCAGGATAGGCCCCATTCCGACATCCAACATGCGGCCTGACGGCCCTCTTGCAATCCACCAGTTTTATGTTTTCTTAGCGTGTAATCCAATACTTGCTATATATGTTGGACTGTGTAATTCTAGGCTTCTAATATACACACTCGCATATGTTTGCTTCCACTTCCTCTGATTTTTCTCTCCTTTTTTATCGACGCTGTTGAGTTGCCCAAGATTTCCGATCTCTCCGGTTGTCAGTCGTGTTCCGAGTAGAATCCTCCTCGTATAATTAGAGCTTAATGTAGCGAATTAAAGAGACTGGGGTTTTAGAAATGTCATTTACTGGGTACAGCGGAGTTATAAAATTATACGTACGTGTTGAGAGCCGCGTATGTATAAACCCATCGGGACTTCCCATTGGGCGGAATGTGACACGTGACCCACCGTCCGGCCTGTCATTGGATCCCGCGGCCTCCTGATATTAGATCTGGCTTGAATATAGTGCAGTTGTTTCTTTTTACAGTTCGTAAAACAGTCGTGTTTGCTCGTTCGAGACTCCCTCTTTTTCCTGAACTTGTTATCCAGGACCTCCTGCTCTAGATACTTGTTATCCAGGACCTCCTGCTCTAGATACTTGTTAACCAGGACCTCTTGCTCTAGATACTTGTTATCCAGGACCTCCTGCTCTAGATACTTGTTAGCCAAGACGTCCTGCACTAGATACTTGTTATCAGGACCTCCTGCTCGAGATACTTGTTAACCAGGATCGGACCTCCTGCTCTAGATACTTGTTAACCAGGACCTCTGTTGTAATCGTATGTACTCGTATGAAAACTCAGAGTTCATGGAATCAGAACCTATTAGAATATATATATAAATTAGTACAAATTATAATCAAATATATCTAATATAATATCTCCCTTCTCTAGATACTTGTTAACCTAACCAGGACCTCCTGCTCTAGATACTTGTTATCCAGGACCTCCTGCTCTAGATACTTGTTATCCAGGACCTCCTGCTCTAGATACTTGTTATCCAGGACCTCCTGCTCTAGATACTTGTTATCAGGACCTCCTGCTCTAGATACTTGTTAACCAGGACCTCCTGCTCTAGATACTTGTTAACCTAACCAGGACTCCTGCTCTAGATACTTGTTATCTAGGACCTCCTGCTCTAGATACTTGTTATCCAGGACCTCCTGCTCTAGATACGTGTTATCCAGGACCTTCTGCTCTAGATACTTGTTACCAGTTCTGATACTGACCCTTTACCGTCCTCTAGCCTCTACCAAGTACGTCACAGTCCAGACACAGAGAGAGAGTGCTACAACCATGTCTGTACTTCGGTAAACAAGGTCGTGAAGGTGGTAAACAGTGACAGAAGCGACTAATTCGATTTGTACTAAACAAGACTCTTGGAGAGAGAGAAGGGTGTTGTAGTGCAACACAAATAGTTCTTGTTGCTTAGTTGACTATGTTTTCTTGTCTGTTCCTGTTGTCTCTCTTCCTTGGTGCTTCAACTACTTCTGATTCCATAGGTCTGTATAAAAACGTGACGTGATGGTTGATCACGAGTTTTTTTATTTTCAATTGAGATAGTCAAAAGATTGTTAACGTAGTAAAACTATAGTTGACAAGGTTAAAACAAACAGAATGTTAAATTTACTTACTTAAATTTTAAAGGGAGAGTAGCAGCAATCGCGTTATTCATGTTGATAGTAATGCTAATTTTAGTTTTATTATGTGGCTCATAATGTCATGTGGCTTCTGAGACCTGGGTATTTTCTCCCGGCTGGGTTTTGAGGGATCAGAAAATTATTTGTGGCTTGTAATCCATCTGAAAACTACCATTTCATTCGCTACATTTCTTTTTTGCGACCTTCATCCTGCTATGGCACTATGCATTCGATAATAATAACAGGATTGAGATATAAAGTAGTTGTATTTTTCTTTCGCATTATTTCAGTTTTTCTAAATCCAACCATCAGTATTCAGTATTAATTCAGTCAAACCACACCTACCAGGGCAGCATGGGCCGATTGCATAATTTTCTTATCTCGAACCCCCACTATCTCAAAGTACCTAAGCCTACCCAAATTTTAACACGATTTAAAACCGTATAAAAAACCTTAGCCTTTAATATTCATCTGCCGAAAACAAAGTTCCGAGGTTCAAATTCGTGTCAATGCCATCTTTAAGAAGCTACTACTTCAAATATTGCCGGTAGAGTTAGACCTAGTATCAAATTATGTTCCTTCCCACTTTCGCACAACTGAACTGAACTGCACATCTAATTAAAACGTGCTATCAGACATCCAGTGATGAATGTATCTGTAATAAGAATTCTCGTAAACCCACCTGAATTACAAACCGCCGCCTTTCCCATGATTGGGAAACTGAAGACTGTACGGCTAAGTCAGCTTAATCTTGCGATTAGAAATTTATATTAAGTCCTGGCAAAATAATGATTACGTATTCTGGTGTCTTCAAATCGCAAATGAAAAATTCTCTTGGTTTAAAATTTAGAGGAGGCCAGCGCATTATATATAGATCGGATCTGCCATTCTTGATTCTTCTCGACTAACGAATATAATTTCAAAACTATTTTAGCTATTTTTATGTGGAAAAACGCCTCCCCACACCCAACACCTAAACTCCCAACATTTCAGCCTGCTCGCTGTCCCTGAAGACGGGTTCCCCGGTCCTCAGCTCTGGAGACGAACTTATCCTACAGTGTTCCTGTAACGTTCCCGTAGTCTCTCAGAGCGGGGAAACTGCTTTCTTCTTCTACAAAGATAGAGTAGGAGATATGGATCAAGATATCTTGGAGAGATACAGAGAAACGAGAGATGATATCTACAGATTGGAGTTTTCTCAGTTGGTTAGTTTGTATGTTAGTTTGTCACTATGTCTGTATTATCTATAAGGTTTCAGTGAAGGTTGTGACATCTGATAGAAGATGCTTACAGGTAAGATTCTTTTTGCTTGCTACCAGGGTTTATAATCCATATTCCATATGGATTGTCCGTAGCTATCGCATTGAATAACAACGCTGGACAACACATACTCTAGAAGTGCGAGAACCGAACTATAGATTTTCTCTGCACAGGAAACTAATTTTGTTTATTTTTACTGTCCGTATATCCTGTAGATATTCCAAATATCACTACGGCTTCACTTCTTGACCCCAGTTTGGTGACCCCCACGGAAACGGAAGCCAGCATGCGTGCTCATTGTGAAACTCGTACTGCGTGACAAGTTTAGTGTAGTATAGTGTTTAAGAGTACCTCCTGGAGCTGGAGTAGTATAGCCCCGGCAAGTAGCAAGTGAAGACTGACTCCAGGAACCGCAATGTGTTGACTTAGAGAGAGATATGTAGTCTCTAGAGCTCTCTACTACTAGGATGACAGACTATACTACCGACCTTGTGGATGTTTACTGTTTGTTGTACTGATTGTTGACGTTTCCCACTCATTACTTACGGACGTTAGTCATTGTTACTGCTCCTGGTAACCCGGGTTACTGCTCTACATGCGGAAAAAGTTGCCCAAAAAAGGAAATACCCAACATACTTTTCATTACCCGGTCATGTACTCTAACAACTTACTATTGCAGTTCCTCAATATTTCACAATAGCTTGCTGATGCAACACTCAGAGGAATTTCATGTACGCTATTTAATTTTCCATTTGCAATATTCAAATATTTCGCAATGCTCCACTTAAATCCATCACCCCGGCAGTTCCACTCATTAAAAATCCCCTAGAGGTCTAATGGAGTTATGGCTGATATTTGTGCAACAATGTTTTCCAAAACACAGCATCTGAATGGGCCACTAAGAACTTAGAAATCTTAGACCCAACACCGGAATCAGAAATCTTAGACCCAACCCAGGATTCAGAAATCACAGACCCAACCCAGAATTCAGAAATCTTAGACCAGACCCAGGACCCAGAAATCTTAGACCAGACCCAGCACTCAGAAATTAAACACCCAACACAGGACTCACAAATTGTACACCCAACTCAGGATTCAGAAATCTTAGACCCATCTCAGGACTCAAACATTGGCTGTTAGACCTAACATATGACTACGAAATATTACACCCAGCACTGAAACCTGAAAAGCTCGAAAGCTGACAGTCTAGGTCTTCTGGGATGGTGTCGGTAGACGGAATATCAGCAAAAAGAGAACATTCTAACATAATGCTATAATGTATCGGGGAGGGAGAGAGTGAGAGAGTGAGAGTTTGTGCGGTCAACAGATTTTGTTCTCATGGTTTGCGTGTCAACAAGACCTTTCAACAGAACACAATTACTGCATCCACTACAGGTGCTGGATTATTTTTAAAATCACTCGCTCGCGCTGCTGTCAGTGGTTTGCTAGTTTGCAATCCACTGAGTAGACCTCTATATCGATATCATATATCGTGCTTGAGAAAGATATTATCCATTCACGGGATGAGCTAGAAGTGTCAGATTTGTAAGCAGTCTGCTTTTGGAAAGGTGTTCAGATAGCCTTGACAGGTAGAAATACCGTTGAATCCTAAACTGATAGGATTCCAAGCTGTATGAAGGGCTTGCAAAACTATTGGTGCAGAAAGTCAACATATATCGGTATAGACATGATATCCATGCGCGGAAATATGAGTAATCGTACAAGTCGCAACTCATTTTATTTTTAAAATCTTGAGAACCTAAAATTCTTTCTCTTGTGTAAAGTGTAACCTAATCGTATCTTCAGGAACGAGGTCTAGAGTTGAGAATCCCCTACGTGAGGAGAGCAGACTCGGGTTCCTACCAGTGTGGTTACCAGATAGAGGGGGAGCTACAGAGACGCTTTGTCGATTCTACTGTAGACATCTCCGTTCAGAGTAGGTTCTTGTTTCTTGGAATAGAAATAGATTTGACACTTGTTTTGCAGTACCAAATCTTCTACGCTTGCGTGATAACCTCTTTTAAGTATTTCTACTTCACATCTTCATGGTTTAAAGAAATGTCATGTGACGAGCATTACAAACTCCACGTATCCACCCTTAATTCCAACTTCCACCCCCAGCTGGTCACACTGTGTTCGAGAACTTTCCGTTCGGCTACGACAAGTACGACATAGCTCTAGGGCTGTGGAGACCCATTGTGGTTCGACACAACGACGTAGATGTGGCGGTCAAACAGTCTATCTTGTCACTTGCTGCACCCATCATCATCGCCAGTGTCCCTCAGTTCCTCGACCCTGCAATCGAGAGTTTCGAGGTTTGTTGAGGGATATACCAAGTGTGCTTGTTTCACCACACAGTGGTTAGTTCAAATTGTTCACAGTGCATTATTGTGTTTGCGTGCATAATCGTTTGATATTGATATTTGATTGCTGTTAGATTATTGTTGCACTGTTTTGTTTTTACTTTATGTTTTTGTTTTTTCAGGTCGGCTGCCCTACTCAAGAACCACTTCTTTTTACATGGCCTAGTGAGGGTTTCATGTGTAACGATGCACTTGATGTGACTTACAACAATGCAACTGTCATTCGTCAGAGTCAATACCACCTTCAGAGTTTGGTAAGTATCCGAATAGTCCGGTATACTATACAATACTATACTATACAATACTATACTATACTATACACTACTATTCAATACTATGCAATACTACACAATACTATACTATACTACACTATAATATACAATACCATTCTATATTAGAACAGTATTCTTGGGGAAGTGTCTCAAATTTTCGATACTTAAACACCTTATTCCTCAAAATCTATGGACCCTAGCTTAGTTCTCGGTAGTGAAATACTCTCAAATTGTCCTATGGATACAGATTGATCTCCAAAAACAAAGTTACGAGCATTAAATTTACACCTCCCCAAGAATACTGTTCTCTTATAAATAATCCATCGCTCCTATAAGAACAAAATGTTTCAGAGAATACACGTGCTCCAAGGAGATCCAGATAGCACGGTAGCATACATGGCTAGATTGCAGCCAGAGTACAATTTCACCTACAATATAAACTACACGATGAAAGAGAAAGGAGCAGCACTGCCTCCACTATACCCTACACAGCTTAACTTTAGAATGATATTCCCAAGTACAGAATGTTTCTTTCCGTTTTTCTCAATCTTTTCAAAGTTTTAACATAAACAACTTCTTCTCCTTCCTCAAAAATAGACACTAAGACATGAGAAAATCACGTGTCAAACTGAAAAGGATCCCAATGTTTCCAGGCTATGACGAAAGGATCGCCGCCCCGCTCGCCAAATACACCGTCCTCTCCATGACCTTCAACGACTACGACTCCTTCGACAGGAAGGAGGACCTCTGGTCTGACAGGTATTTGGGCTGCGTGTGGTGTCTGACTAGTGACTCTGTAGTCCCAACCAGGTGTCCCTTCACCATGGACGGGGTGGTGTTTTCTACCTGGAAGTTTGAAAACGGATCTGAAGTGTTCGACCATTATCTTCTACACGAGATGGGTAAATAAATTTTTAAGTAAGAACTTTCGAATAAACTCTTACATAAACCTTTAAAATATCCTTATGATTAACTCTCAATATTCTCTAATTCAACTCTAGAACATCCCTTCAATCGCAGAGTGTTAATGCGAATGCCCTGTAAAATATAGATAAACTTACTGCATGTAGGTCGACCATGAAGTCGTTAAATCTGACCTCCAGTTTGCATTACCACAAAATGATGCCAACTAAACATGACGTGCCACAATTTCCTTATCTCAGGCCCGAGTGAGCTGCTTATCAAAACCGTGGACATGTCACTGGGGCAGAGGTTTACTTGCTCCTTCGACTACACGGATAGGACTACAAACAAACCTGCCACCGCATCTGCTGAGCAGGACGTCATTGTAGAGGGTGTGTTGTCTTCGTCTTATTCTTTCTTCGTTCTTCCATATTTTCTATAGTACATGCATTTTATACTGTTTGAGAAGCAAGCCCCTGCTTACAATCTTATGAAATTACCATTCCTTCAACCAATCCGTTTCCTCAGCCCGAAATCCTCTGATGTTAGTTCCAAGCGACGCAGAGCTGCCTTTAAAACAAGTAGTATCAGAGGATTTCACTCTGGAAGTTTACGTCCACATAGCGATGAGAGAGGCGCTCTACTCCGAGCTGATTACCGTCAAGTGGGGCAGGGTAATTAACGGGGAGGAGGAGAGAGAGTGGTTCCCCAGAGACGAGAGGTGAGTTTTATAGTTTAGTTTATTTTAGTTTGTCTTAGATTTTGTATTTTATTTTGTTTTATAGTTTTTATTTAGTTTGTCTTAGATTTTTTATTTAGCTTGTTTCATAGTTTTTGTAGCTTTAGACGTACACATATTAATTTGTTAGTTTGTTGAAAGAAGTAACATTTATTTTTTATTACCAGGCAGTCGGACAACTGGGAGACAAAACACTTTTCGTACGTCATAAGAAACTTAACGGAAAACGCCACGTTTGTGTGTCACGTGTCTTACTTGAACCGTGAAATGTCACTACTAATACCTGTTGTTACTATTGGTAAGTCTACACTTCTTCACACTTTAATTGGAATCTTTGGTTCCCTGTTGTTTCCAATAATATCTCTTAATTTCGTCCTCGAAAGTTAGATTTTATGTTATTGTGATATTTGTCGCACACTTATCATGTCCACATTCCTTACGTGCCACACCTATATGACTGGATAAAAACAAAATCATCGAAAGTTATATCTACGAAGTTATATCTACGTTTACCACGGACTTCATGTGTCCTGCAGATTGAAGCAAGTTACTTACGTGTAACTTCAAACAACTAAACTGAGAACTTCTCCACTCAGATAAACCACAGAAAGTTTCTGACATAGTCGCAACTAAGACAGAAAGTTCAGTGACTTTCAGTTGGGAAGAATCCGAGAACGAAGTTAACAATTACTTTGTCGGATATGAGGTATGTAATATGCCTTGGGCTTATTGCCGTGTTTGAAGTCGTTGTGTTATTATTTTTATAAATTCCTCGTTTTTAATTTTAGGTATTTTGTATTAATATCAAATTTGAGCCTTGTTGACAACATAAATTTCTCCTACAAATCTACTGTAAACTATTCTGAATTCTCTTATCCACTAAAATCTAACCCGGTCAATTTAGCCGGTAGAAGTAGGTAAGCGTAGAGGCGCAGTTCAGTAAGGAATCTTCAGGAAATGCTCACTTTAACTAATCGTACATTTGTTTAATTGGCTGGTCGGGATCGTTCTTATTGCCACCCAGCTTGATGTAACTTCTAGCTTTGTAATCGTCTCTGTAATTTAAGCGTGATCAATATCAACAATATACATCGTACAACTAGAATCACACAGCCCTCAGTAAAATGATTTGAGCTCGAGCTTGATTAGCTAAGTTTACGCTTCGATATGCTCCATCAAGATTACAAACAATTTGGGCAGTATAAACAATTACCTCATTATTAAACAAATAAACAAACACGTGACAAGAATATCACCAGGTAGCAGTAACACGAGAATCAGCAGCTGACTACGTGACAGAACCACCCCAAATCCTCAACGTGTACAGCAACCTGTCACGTGACCCCCACGTGACAATTGAAAAAGACCTCCTCACACCCTTCTCCGTCTACAAGATAGCTGTCGTTGCTAAGTTCGAGGCGGGCAGGAGCGAGGAGCAGATCGAGTCGTATACCACCGGCGAGACTGGTATGTTTATACCATATTTGGGCATGATCGTCGGCGCATATACGTGTATATGCTTGCTTATTGAGCAAAATATATTGGTTGTTAGAATGTTACCTTAATTGTGCAATATATCGATTCCATATTTGGAAGTTTAGATATCCTTATCTGACTGCAAGCTACTATAAACTCTCTTACAAAGTCAACTTGCCTTGTATATATCGAGGTGTCACCAGGACCTACCCTGCTCATCAATATTTATAACTTTTTAAAGCGAGAGAGAACTCTATATTATATACTGTTCTATTTCTGTATTTCCTCCTCAGTGCCGGACCCTCCAACATACGATCCGTCCGACCTGGCTATCGAGAAGTTACCCGGAACGGAAACCTACTACACGAATCTAAAAATAGACGCCCCAAGAGCCGCCACCATAAAAGGAATAATCTTGGAATACAAGTTGGAGTTTTTGCGGAGCGTGGACAACATGACGAAGAGGAGAAAAAGAAGATCGACAGAGAAAGAAGTTATAGATACTGTCATTATAAATCGGTACGTTTAAGATCGACCGAGAAAATAGTTATTGGTAGTGTTAGCAATCTGGCAGTGTTAGCAATCTGGTAGTGTTAGCAATCTGGTTAGGCAATCTGGTAAACGACTGGATGAAGGTCGAGGAAGGGGTGGGGCATGTTTATTAAACCCGGCAGCCTGCCTTAAACACTGTTTAAGGCAGAATACTGGGCATGGTTTGGGCACGGTTTGCTGCAGTAATATCTCTTTGATCCCAGAGACAACGAGTATGCCGACAAATTCAACGACGACGGGAGTTTTAACGGAGCTGTCAATCTCACTGTAACATCAGATCGGGTATCCGACATCGACTCGATACGCATATCTGCGCGCACGAGCGCAGGCTGGGGCGCGTCAAGCACTCAGAGCATCAGCAATTTCAGCCGAAACAGCAGTTCTTCTTCCAGTTAGTAGATTATAATTTGATGTGTTTTAGTTAATTTTTTTCCTGGTTGACAATCTTAGTCTTGTCTCAATGTAATTTAACTTACCCACAACGGTTTTCATGTTGGTCATGTATTGCTATATTTCGCAACCTGATAGAACTTTTGACCTGGATGCCAATGAATGAGTTAACTAAGATTTATAAGCTAGGGTGCTAAAAGCCCAGATTGTCACGAGTTTTGGGAAGATATTTGTCAACTTTCTCTAGCATACCTCTAATTTCTCTATCTGGAGAAACAAACTCTGCTGATTGAGCTACACCCATGTTATATCCTGAACATAAACAGTTTCAATTCCGGTGTTCCTCTCAACCGGAAACGAGCGAGCAGTGGGCGTTTTGTCCTTTTATCACTCAACTCTTGTTGTGGAGAGGAGAGTTGAGGTATTTTGTAATCACGGGAATCCTTACAATTATATCGTTCCTGAATATTGGAACAGGCAGAGGGAAATAGATAAGTTGGATTGCTGGAACACTGCATTATATATTCTATGCATTCTATAATAAGATATTATACATTGTGTTTGACCTGGAATTTTATCTTATTTTCATTCAATTCTAGTCATTCAATCAGCATCTCTGAGGAAGTGCAGTACAGTTGAATTATTGTATAACAATTTGTGGGATTATCTGGAAGTAGAACTGTTACAGTTGCTCCACTTTTCATCCAACCACAGATCGTAGTACAAAAACCATTGCGGCAGGACTCTTGCTCTGAAAACATCATTGCTTCATTGGGTTTATAGGTTACTCACCTAGGCTGCATGTTATAAATTTCTCATAGTTATTATGTATGCAACCAGCAACATACATTATGTGGCCGCCCCTAATTCAAAAGCATACCACGACAATAAAACTGCTGTTATCTCAATAGAATAATTTCATTTAGATAAGAAGTTGCATTTTAGATTTTCCCAGGGGTTTCTAAGAAAGCTTGATAAATGTCTTACTTGGCGTAGATTTCTAGTGCCGTACGATCATTTTATAAGCTTATCTTTGCGATAGTTAGCAGCAAGGGCCAATTCGGAGAGTTTTGATTACTTTTCAGTTATGTCAGTCTAACTGTTTGCGTTTTGAGCCTTCAAATCGATTATGTCGAGTATGATTTTTATAAAACCGGACAATAATTGAAATGGTTACGTTTTGGGTATTTCAGTTGCGCTGTTATCTCAAAAATAAGCATAACCTTATCTCCGCAATTTGAAATATGACGCATAATATTAGGTTTAGTGTCAAGTGTGCCTAATATATGGTCTTCGAGAACGTTAAATCCGAAAAAAAACATCTAAAATGTTAATATGTGTTACGCGCTAGAAACAATTTAGGTACATACTTTACCAGTTATGATATTAGGTATGTAAAACGTAAAATCTTAGTACCTTAAATACTCTTAAAGCTCTGATATTAATACCAATTGATTGATTGGAGACCTTTTTTTCCTGAATCCTGGCGAATGTTTACTCAGAAGATTGTATAATAAATCAAATTTATTGATATCTGAATCTTATTAATACACCTCTAAATTTCCACACGATCGTATCCGCATTGCCTCATCGTATCCCGTATCTCCCAGCATTTCGTCATGTATGTACGTGTGTATTAATATCTCTTATCTTGACGCACTGTACTATACACTGTACTATACACTGATACACGTGAGATATTATCAAGTTGTACACACAAGATGTCACTGAAGAACACGATATATGTTCCAGGTGGCAAGATTCCATCTCTATCCGTGTCTACATGTCAGACACAGATAGCAGCTTTAAACACTGACTATGTAATTGTTTAATCTTCAGTGGTAGGTTTAGGTTGTGGTTCTATCGACATTTCCCGCTTAAATCTAGCTTGTCAGTGTAGAGTGAAGATGTTTGGTGGTATATTATACCTAAGTAGAACTAGATACTGTATAAGTTCGAAATATATCGGTCTACAGGTGAAGATCCCGCCTAAATTCCCAATACTTAAAGGTGGACAGAGCACTGACTCAGCAGCAGCTGCCTGATGCGTCCATCTCTATCGTATCTCCTATACATCAAACATTTAACTGATAAGTTCTATATAGCGATTACAGAAGGCTATATAGCGATTACAGAAGGCTTTAAAGCCATTATAGAAGGCTATAAAGCAGCGCATGATGATGAGGAGTTTTCTGTGATTTGTGCGAAAACCGACACCCAAATACCGATAACCAGGGTGGGTTCATTGTTAAGGTTACAAAACAGACTAGTGACAGGTGTGTTTTACAGGGCGTGTCTCCCTACCACTCCCTGTCTGTCCCCTGTACAATTGTGTACACTAATGTACGCTAATGTACGCTAATGTACGCTGCGTATATCTGTTTTCCCAATGTGTCAAATCAGCTTGTGCTTGGCGAGGTGTGTCAAAATATTTGACGTAAGATATTCCCTTATATATACCAGATGTTGAGTTAAGAAATGAAATCTCAAATCAAGTGCCATAATTTCTTCTTCAGCCCTCCCACATTTAATTAACGGCAACCGATATACCGAAATTGCAATGACGACACGATAGAATGACTTCTGGCAAAGTTCCAAGTCACCACAACCCAGTACACCTCCCGGCCTAACACGGGATGGAAGAACACGCTCCGCAATTAAATGTAGCTGTTAATTGTGGGGAATTAGTGTAGGGTTTCATAGCAAGGTTCAGAGTTGAGCTCATCTCTCCTTTAGCTTCGTCTGTCCAGGTTTCCCGCACTTAGGCACTACAACGTCTTAGTGGTTCAAGGATACCTAATCTGCTTTGCAATTCAGAGGGTCCTAGAACAACAATGTTCAAATTGTCTGAAAGGGTCATGATAATTATTCTGATGATTACCAGGAATCTACGAAACAGTTATCATATGAAAAAAGAAAGAGAAGAAATGTTACGCAAACTAGAGATAGATTGCAGTGCCTCAGAACAAGAGTTAAACTTGTCAGACAGTAATTGTTCCTTCCAAGTAGATCCAGCTCATTTGACTACTGAGCTAGCACTTTATGCTAGGTTCTGTGTAGGTACTGCACTACTACAGCTATGACCTGAACTACTGCAGAATCAAGAATGTCAAGACCTAAAAAACAGGCCTATCAACAATAGTTGTATTTCTTCAATCGTGAGCATATGACTTGAACCGAATGTCTTCAAGTTTGATTATATCGCTTTTAACTTTTAAGAATTAACTCCACGACTCTTGGCAAGCGTCTGCTTGCTGACGCTATTCAGGCCCATTTCTGGTCGTACAATCATACTGTGCTAGCCAAAATTTTCTTGACCATACCCCAAATTAGTCATTCTAATTTGACAGGAGATCTCCATTCCTATCTCTTGTCATAACAACAACAACCTTAATATTTCTAAACCAACTGCAATTAACTCATTAACTAATCACATAATTATTTCAGATGAGTGGATATACGTTATAGTTGTGGTTGCTGTTATAGTAGTGATTGTCATTGCTACTCTCTTCTTCCTCTATATGAAGCGACACAACCAAGTAAAGAACATCATCAAGACGCAGTACAATCCCTTGTACCCGCTCATGTGAGTTTTATCTTTTATTTCTATCTTAAATTCGCTAATGTAAGTTTTAACGTTTTTTCTATCTTTAACCCACTTATATGTAAGTTTAAGAATATTTGAAAGGCGGAGACCTTCGTATTTGTTTGTGTGTGTAACTTAACCGCAGAGGAATTATATTTTAGTATAGCTCCAGGACGTTTGTAATGACGTCACACAGCACGAAAGTTTCCTTATACTTCCTCCTTGCCCTGCTTGCCGACTACCTGTTGTACTCAGTTTATCCTCCTCTCATCACCCCTGGGTCTAGACTACATCATATCCAGATACGCCACTGTAAACCCAGCACCTCCTGTATCTCTATCAAGGATGGATAGTATCTCCCCTTCTCTCCCCCTCCTTCCCCCTCCGTAACCCATTACAGCTGTCGCAGCATGGCGATTAAATACTCATTATAGTGGCTCGATATGTATTCCGTATCGTATCGATAGTTTATTTCTCCGTGTTTATCAATGTAATACTGTTTTAGCGGGACTCTGATTGGTCGTTTAGTCATGATACTGTGTTCTGATTGGTCGGCGTGCTGTCAGGGAGCTTGCTGATTGGCGGAGAGTGTCCGGCAGTATTTACACATTAGTTAGGTTGATGTTAGTGAATGATTAACTGTAGACGTTGGTTTTAACACAAATTGACTTGGCAGGAGGTCTTACTAATTGTTCCTACACGCAAAATAGAGAAGAGTTACATAAGGGATCAGCCAGGGACCCACTATCGGCTTCAATTCTACAAGGCCAAGAGACCTGAACGGATCATCATTTCCTCGAAAAAAAGTGGTTAACTTACAAAAAGAAGGGACCAGAAAGATTTTACCTTGACTCCCTAAAAACTTTAAAATAAGTTCGTCTAAAACTTTAACTTAGTCCCCCTAACACTTTAACCTAAGTCCTTATAAAACGTTAAGTTAAGAATGCTATCGCTACTGGCGAGTTATAAAGTTTAGCAGGTAAACTGACTAGCTTGCCGCACATAGGGCAATATAGAGCTATATAGAGAAGGTAGCTATAGAGCTAAAAAGAGCAGGGAGCTATAGAGCTATATAGAGCAGTGAGCTATAGAGCTATATAGAGCAGTGAGCTATAGAGCTATATAGAGCAGGGAGCTATAGAGCTATAACGAGCAGGGAGCTATAGAGCAACATATGGAGCAGCTCAAAGAGCTATATCGAGCAGGGAGCTATAGAGCTATATTGAGCAGGGAGCTACAGAGCTATATCAGTACAAGGAACTGCACATTATCGCACTTGTTGGCACAAAGAAAATAACAATCAACCTTCCATTGACGTCACTTGACACTCTCACTGTGGCATTATGTTGTCTCCTGTTGGACTTGTCAGACACTCTGACGCCTCAGCTTGTTATCTTGGATATAAATGCGATATCTCACATGATCCAATCCAACAAAAATATCCCAAAATGTTTCCTTGTGTTCTACAAAGGAGAAATTCTCCCACACTCTCTCCCGGCACATTCACTCCCAGCACACGCTGAAGGAATCTCCACATGAGCTCCAGACTCCTACACTTCCGCTCCTCATCCTACTTATCTGTGAAACCTCAATCTGTCACGTACACAGTTCACGCCTTCTTTTTCTGAGAGCTCCGTGTACAGACTATTGGTGGGATAACTGTGATTAACAAAAACTACGTTGCGAGTTCTATGTTACAAGTGATGTTCAGCTGGTAGATTACCGGAAGTAGAGCTGGTAGATTACCGGAAGTAGAGCTGGTAGATTACCGGAAGTAGAGCTGGTAGATTACCGGAAGTAGAGCTGGTAGATTACCGGAAGAGGAGCTGGTAGATTACCGGAAGAGGAGCTGGTAGATTACCGGAAGAGGAGCTGGTAGATTACCGGAAGTAGAGCTGGTAGATTACCGGAAGTTTCCTGCTGATATTCTACATGTCATACTGAGCAGCATGTCATACTCTATACCACACTCAAAATCATTCTACCCTGCCTCAAGTTTTAACTGGTCCTGTTTCCTGTTTTTTTCTCCCTGTGACTTGTTTATCCTTATTTGGACTGAAGGACTACAACATTTCACTTTCTCCACTTCTATAATCTAACTTCTTCCTAGTGATCTGTATCTTAGTCAACATCCGGGTGTGGCGGATGAACAATTTTCTAGCTGTAGAGAGCAGATGAGCTTTATGGTTCACCAACTTGTTTAAGGGACTGGAGAGAACCCAGTTGTTTATTTACGATATCCACGCTAACTATTATATCCCATGCAATGTTCTAACCTATATCCCATGTTCTAACAGTTGTATCCCATGTTCTAACAGTTGTATCCCAGGTTCTAACAGTTGTATCCGCAGGAGGAGTGTAGTCCCGGACCAATGGGAGATAAACCCTGACGACATGAAACTCAGCACCCTGCTGGGCGAGGGCGCCTTCGGTCGTGTCATGAAGGGGGCCATGCTCCGGGATGGAAAGTCGACTCTAGTAGCTGTTAAAATGCTGAAAGGTAAGTAAGCTGGCGGGCTGATGTGCTGCTCCAGCTGTTTTGTTTCGGAAGTGTCCCGACTTCCGAACAGCATTCTTTTTGAAGTCCTACCAGTGCGCTCTGATTTCACGTCTTGTCGGATTTTAGATCACTGATGAGTTGGAGTCAGCGTTTTGTCGCGAGTGCGAGTGAAGTTATTATGGATGACAGCCAGAAATTGGCTGGCCGCCACATTGAATGTGAACCATGTTGGTTTGATATCAAATTTCGTGCCAGTACGCGCTCTGTGAACAAATTTGTCCCGCAGAAGAATCGACAAGTGAGCAAGAAGCTGAGGCACTATGGAAAGAAATAGCTTTAATGAAGAAGGTAAGTTTGTAGTTCTTACACAAGTGACAAACTCGAGCGTGGGAAATGTTTACAGACGACTTTTAAAGTTAGATCTAATCAGTATCAATTCCTTGGACTGCTGTGTGTGTGTCTGTGTGTGTCTGTGTGTGTGTTTGCATCTGTCTGTTTGTCTGTGTGTCTGTGTTTAGCTTCTGTTTCTGTGTGTCCGTGTGTCTGTCTCTAGGTTTATGTTTGTTTTGTGCGTCCGAACGTCTGTATTTGTTTCTGTGTCTGTGTGTCTTTTATCTATGTATTTCCCGGCCATGGCCTATGTTCCTCCACCCTATAACTAGATTAAACACGATATGTTACACGATAGTACGATACCCTGTCTACTGCACGCCTCCTGACTTCGAACAATGCTCTATAGTGTTTTTTGAACAAAAGCTAAGTAACTCTACTCGAAATCCAGTCTGAAATGTCTGTCTGGAGGGAGTAGTGTTCTGTAACATTACTGAAATTCTTTTTCTATTTCAGGTGGGGACACACCCCTATATTGTGAATATAATTGGATGTGTGACGGTGAAACCGCCAATATGTCTACTGGTGGAATACGTTCCTAATGGAGATTTGCAGGTACTTTTACTGTTTTACTGTACTAGTGAGTGTTCTGGACAGATTTTGATATGTCATGCATCGTTTATTTACTTGGAAATACTGATGTTGCTTGTTACCAGTTTATTAGGTTTTCCTGAATTATTCATAAATTTCCAAATCAAATATAGGCGACTGTAACCGTAGTTATAACTTTTTTTCTCAATCTTTGTACCCAAAAATCTCACTTTTCAGACGTATCTACGGTCATTAAGAACGAAGTTTGAGAAGCTACATTCGCGGAACATGCGAACAATATCCTGCAACATAGCTAAATCCACCGCTAGTAGAAGTAAACAGAATGGTACATGTCTCTCTCTTTTCCTTCGTGATTTTTTTCAAAAACATTTTGTGTTTTTAGTCAACCCACTTACTAGAATTTGTTATAAACTGGTATCAATATGATTTCGATCATCATTTGTAACATTCAAAATACTGAAACTGCTCTCTAAGAACCTTAAAAGTCAAAAGTGGGTTGATTATAAATACGATTGCTGTTTGCAACAAAGCGGCTCACCATCTTGCTTGTTCGTCATTGCAAGTTGTAAAGTTTGTTTGTTTGTTGAAGTATGAAGGTACAACATGTTATCTCTGTACACTCACAGAACACTCACAGATCCTTCTCGAACCTCGAGATTATTTCGCAAAAAAATCGAGAAGTTCTGTACTACTCGTATGCATGCAGTGTGTTGAAATTTCGTACAAAATTGCCGATAAAGCGCATTCCTATACGACCCTGTTTGGTATGCAAAGTGTACACACATATTTAGTGCATGAAATTCCAGCTCCAACACGACCATTCCAGACGCTTGTTAGAACGATGGTTCAGTGTGTGTTGGTGGTATTCATCACCTCCACATTCTGCATGATTCAGGAACGTAACGTGATTGGAGAGTCTGTTGACACGTGATACTCAAGTCACTTAACGTACTATCGCTCTACCATGGAACTCTATGATATTACGATAGTTGTATTAGTTGGCAAACTTGATAGATTTAATGAATCTAATTGGAGCCTTTATTACCACCTACGTTTTTTTCCCACCTATGTTTTAAAACATCGGTTCAGTGGACAGTGGATTAATTCTAAGCAGCATGAACCGTATTAATCCCATCAACTGTTCTAATTCTTGTTTCATACCCTAGAGAAAATAGCAAAGAATTGGATAAACCATCAGTTCTATTTCTCTGGCTCTACAGTATCTCCTTCCCAATTATCGCTCATACAGATAAATTATCGCTCTCATTTTCCCTTCTCATCACAACCCAGCCGCTGAACAAGGCCATGAACACATTTTAGCGCTTGTTTTACTTTAAAACCGCGGCCTCCTCTTCCACCAATCACCTGTCTCTTTTCTCTTTTTCGACCAATCAGAGCTTCTCTTTTTCGTCACGTGACTCGGCAGTTGAGTGGAATGCGAACAGTTGATGACAGGAGAGAAGGTTTATTGTAGAGGAAGCGTCACCAGACATGCACGTCTTAGTGTTGTGTAACACTAACACTTTGTTACATACACACTTTGTTACACACACACACTTTGTTACACACACCCCTTTAACAATCCATACACTTAACTTTGCCACATACTAAAGATGTGCGTACATAATGCACGGTATGCAAATCGAACTTGAAACTGCTTACATAAAGAACATCGTTATCATTGGCTTTGAGGAGTGAGAAGTGTAACATACGTTGATCCTCCATGGCTGGTCGCTATAAAATATATCCTTGTGTTTCAGGTGGAACCTCAGACCGGGACCTAGACCCGCTACAAAACGCTACACATGAATACTCCCCTGGAGCCACTCCTAACGATTATGTCAACTTGAAGAGTCCTGATCCTGCTTATGTCAACTTACAGGTCAGTCTCTCATGTGCACACTATCATGCACAAAGCACTGCATTAAGTTATCGTGAATTATGTTGTGCACACTGTGCGTATTTAATCTAATTATTTGTCTGTTATTTTGTTAGTCTGTCAACTTGTTACACCCTATAGCCTACATTTTTGTTGATTATTACAATTAGAGATTAGAGTTATATGAGACTGCAGTTCAGTAATATACCTAGAACCAATCTGCACGTGTCAACTTTTAGACAAATCTGACAGAACGATTAAAGTCAAACTGTAGAATCCTTGTCTCTTTGTGATCTGGCGAGTAGATAGCATCTCAAACAAACACGCAGACAAAAGGCTCCTCACTAAACCACAAACAGACAGATTGAAGTTGAAGAGTCCAAACAGGGCGATTAATTAAAGTAATTATGTTATTAAAGGCTCAAAAGGGTCAGCCCCAAGGCGTGACTTCTCCTCTTTCTCGGCTGGATGATAAGTGTGACGGTAATTACTGCATCGTGCTGGGTCGTTAATTCACCGTGTAATTTCCATGTCTTGTTACATGTTACACAAGGCATCGTTACTGCTCACAGTGTCTTGAACAGATTATTTTCATACTTTTTAGGGATAGTGTTACCTTGTATAGTAACCGTATATAGTAACCTTGCACAGTAACCTTGTATAGTTACCGTGTATAGTTACCGTGTATAGTAACCGTGTATAGAAACGGTGTATAGTAACCGTGTATAGTAACCGTGTATAGTAACCGTGTATAGTAACCGTATATAGTAACCGTATATAGTAACCGTGTATAGTAACCGTGTATAGTAACCATGTATAGTAACCATGTATAATAACCGTATATAATGACGGTGTATAGTAACCGTGTATAGTAACCGTGTATACCAAGTGTGTACTCTATTGTATACTGTAAACTGTATGTACAATGTGTACATTGTATACATACCATGAATATTATACGTAATGTACAGTAATGTATAAAACCCATGTACACAACGTGGGAAAGGATCACTTTAATCTTCAGCTGTACATCGTCACTGCACTAAACGAACTTGTCCTGTTGTAAAAGTTAAATATCTATGAGTAATCTCGAGGATATATTTAGATCTTTAGAGCACGGAGATTGAGTTCTGATTGACTTTCCTGTACCTCCTTTGTAAGTTATTACGTGTACACGTAATTTAGTCCTGTCTCTATACTGCTTGTCAGAGACACACCCTAGCGTGCATATTATTAATCCAACTTTGGAGCAGATCAAGACTTGATGAGATCTTACTGTACTGTACATAGTCAGTCTAATTGATAAGTTCTTCACGTGGATAAGATATTGAGAGAGAGAAACATGCTTGAGATTTGTGATGGGAAACAGATTAAGTTTCTGATAATTGTTGTAGTGGAGAAGTGGGGGTGTTAGATAAGTTGCGATGAAAGTGATTAGTCGCATTCCACAAGTTCGCGTTATTGTGGGCTCATGAACTGTTATGTGAATAATATCGAAATTTAAGTATTGAAAACTGTCACCGACAATTATATCATGAATGTTCTATGAAATAGTTTGATCAGTTACAGACTCAGTAGAATCTCATATCATACACATCGAGAAAACAAGAAGTATAGGCGTCCGAGCCGAGCCCATATTTTTGAATCCTGTGCAAAACTACACCCCAGATATTTTGGATCTTGGAGTGAGGTCGTGTGGCTTCGTCTCCAGTATTTCTGTAGGGGTGTGTTCCCTGCTGTATAATGTTACCTCCTTTTTCATTTCACTCCACAACAACCAAACAGCAAATACCCGGGGTCCTTGTGATCTCTAATCGTATTGTGATATGTATCTCTGAAATGTGATGATTGGTTTCAAGGATGACTGATAATGAAATGATGCAATGTAAACCAAATTTCTAGCTGTGCAGTGTGCTCGCGACGGTAGGACACACTAAATACTCAAAGTTAAATACTTAAAGCTTTAAAGTTGAATACTTAAAGCTTTAAAGTTAAATACTGATCTCGTCTCGTCTGTAACGCCAAGGTTTGGTGGGTTCTGGGTTGTATGGTTTTACAAGTAGGCTTGCTATTTGACAGGTGATTTGAACTTGGTGTTTCTCTAGGTTCTAGGGATTTAATGACAGACACAAAGTAAAACTGTGTCAGTAACCCTTGCAGAACGAAATGAACGGCCTCTCTTCCTAGCGCTTACTTTCATCGTTTTAAAGTGAAAAATTGCCAGAATTCTCCGTTTAATTTGTAAGATATTTTGTGAACCACGTGACTGGAGAAACACTACGTTACTGCGATGGAAAATGGGAAACATGGGATAACACTGTGTTTAGAAATTAGAAAATGTGGGCCACAAAAGAATGTGTCCTGAATGACGACAAGAAACTTGCCATGACCTGCCAAGCAGCTTGATGATTTGTCAAGCAGTTGTGAGCCGAGTTAACCCGCAAAGTATGTAAGTATGTAGAATACAGCAGTTCGTTCTGCCTCATTTCATGTTATTTCTGTTGAAAACATTCAGTCTTCAAATAAGTTATGCTATTTCTGTTGAAAACGAGAAGTTGAAGTATGTGTAGTTTATACATTCCTAGTGTACACTCTACACACACGTGTACACGTGTGATGTGTATTCCTTGTATTCCTTGTATTCCTTGTATACTTGCTAATATCCCTGCTGGACTTGGGAACAAATGTTTAATCGTAGAATGAAATTTCAAATTATCATGTCATGTAATGAGTGATAAATCGCAGTTTTCTCATGTCCCTGTCACTTAAATTAATCAAGCTGAAACTGAAACACCTCCTGCCGCCTCCCTACACCTAAAAATGTAACCTTTCCCAGACACGCCACTTAGCGTCCAGACGTTTTACCCCACAAATTGTAAACTGATAACTGAACTTTTCACGGTACACGATATCCGCCACGCATCAGTGAGATCGCTCCTTATTAAACACGATTCCCGCACACAGGTGTACTGTGTGTACGTTGTATAATAGTGTGCACTGCGCACTTCCTATTGGATACTGGGAGTCACGTGTGTGTATCAAGTGTTAGTTTTGTATGACGAAGTTCTTATCTTAAAGCATGTACACATGATCTCTGTGTGTGATATCATGTGGGAATGTGTACTTTGTACCTAGAATTCCTGCAGGAATCAGGAGTGTGATACTTTTTGAGTTTGTTTGTGCGTGTGTACGTGTGTTTAAGAGTCACACATATTGGCCTTACGCGTAGGCATATACACAGTACTTTCAGCTATACGATTGAATTTTTCAACAGTCCATCAGGCAAATAGATTGTATGTCATACAAGATACGTTTGTACGTGTAAGAAATGTATGTACGTGTGTGTGTATGTGCGTGTGTGTACGTGTGTGTGTGAAGGTATGACTTAAGATCTAGATTCCACTCACGGAGCTCCCCTTTCTGACCTAATTTAGCGCTGATCGCGTCAAACTGCTCGTAGAAACGCGGTAGTGGTACGGACTACTACAACTACAGAAAGACAAACTGTCACTAAGTGTTACAGTCCTTGTGCTGAGTGTGACATTCTGGGATCCCAATAAAGAAATTTCGAAAAACCTACACAGAAATTCTAGGTTACAGTCTATACAGAGATTACAGGTAAAAGACTATAGGTACAGAGATTACAGGTTACAAGACCATACATAAATTTTAGGTTATAGCGCTTCTCAGCGATTTTATTTTACAGACTAAACAGATTCAGGCTACAGCACCACA
Organism: Mnemiopsis leidyi; assembly: GCA_000226015.1. Classification (NCBI taxonomy): domain Eukaryota; kingdom Metazoa; phylum Ctenophora; class Tentaculata; order Lobata; family Bolinopsidae; genus Mnemiopsis; species Mnemiopsis leidyi. Next base: position 113,231 of record JH156829.1, read on the forward strand.
CAGAAATTTCAGGCTACAGCACCACACAGAAATTTCAGGTTACAGCACCACACAGAAATTTTAGGTTACAGCATTACACAGAAATTTTAGGTTACAGCACCACACTAACTATCTCGGTTTGAATATCCCAACTATCGACACCTTCAACCACCACAGTAAAGTTTGAGGTTTCACCAGCTACACTCACATAACATCCCGGACAAACAAATACCATAACATTTCTAGACGTTCAGTCTGGAGCTCCAGACTTTAAGTCTGTACAGTGTACAAATCTAGTGTGCCTTTAGACAGAGTAGCTTTGTGTGTCTGATTCTTCAGACAGCTGATCTGTTAGAATCCTTGGTTCTGTGAGTGTATTGTATTACTGAAAGTAAAACTTTTTATCCTAAGTCGTGGGGAATGTATTGTATTACTGAAAGTAAAACTTGTTATCCTAAGTTGTGGGGAATGGAGTTTTCGGAGAGCTCTCACCAGTTCGCACTGACATAGGGTTAATTTAATAGACCTTTGTTAAGTTTCATAAAATTGACATGACACTTACATGTACACTAACATGTATACTAAGAATTCGTTACCAACTTAAAGGTTTGTCCTCACTATTCAACAACCCACGTCGATACTTACGATTTGTAATATTGGTCATGTTATAATAAAGTAGCAATCTAAGTAGCCAACATTTACTAAGCTTAGTAAATATATACGTACGATAAATATTGCATCTTATTTTTGTAATAGATGAATCACTACAAGTTGTCAGCTTGGTTGACCATATTAGGGGACGGGACTTTGTGTTAGTAAAATATTAACATCTCCCGGACCGTGTTATTATCTTGTTGGTCACGTGACGAGGTTAAAACCCGGCAGTTCTTCTGGTTGGAGGCTAAATTTAGAGGATAGTGTGTTGCGGTGGAAGGTTGGAGACCTGCGATGGAAGGTTGGAGAGCGATTGTGTTCTGCGATGGGAGATTGTAGAGCGATTGTGTGCTGCGATGGAAGGTTGGCTAGCTTCACGCTTAAATTCCTTGTTAACGATGAGTTTTCTGATGGCTTAGAATAAGTAAGAGATTCGTATTAGCTTGATAATTAGTTATTGATTATCCCGAAAAGAATCTCGACAATCGTTGTAATAATTACATTACACTGTTACAAGGGTTGCGGTTGTAAATCTTGGTAGACTTATAGTCACAGTTTAGCCAACAGTAGAGCGATTACAATTATATAAAGCAGTAATACATAACCCATAATTACTCCCCGGCCGGGCCCCGAAAATAGGGTCAGGTGCATACACACGCTACATATCGTGTATATCACGTGTATATCACGTGTGTATCACGTGTGTATCACGTGTGTGTTACACGGCTTCTGTACAACCTATCTGCACACTGCTCCAGATTGTCTGGTACACTGTTTCCTCAACTCGTCAAGTCCAACCAGTGTTAGCACATCTGCTGCTGTGTCAATTAACGAACATTGGACCAATTGCTGGGAGCTGGCAATGTCTGTCTGAACTGTCGTCAATGATACACAGTCTCACGTACTGCTTGTAATTACGAAATATTTACTGGAAAATTTCGCACATTTTTGTCTATACTATTCACTAAATCCAAATTCAGACTAGTATCTAGTTTATTTTACTTGAAATAAAGCTGAACTCAATGAACTACACAATCGCGCAGCTGTTATTCTCTAATCTTGAACATAGACCACGGAACCTAGAATGTTCAACGTGTTGTACAATCCTAGGCTATCCAGTAAGATCTAACAAAGTTTTTAGGAGTCGGGAATAGTCGTTACAGTATACTTTGAACGTCTAGATTTAGGGTTTGACCGCCAATAATCCGGTTTCATATGTCTAGTCATTGTCCGCTATTGCTCAAACTTTGACATAGAAGTTCAGAATATGCGCTCTTACTAAATTCATCGGTAATTCTTAAGTCGTCAACGCATCAAATAACGCAGTCGAGTACTTCAGTTTTATTATGCCAACGAAATATTTTGGGCTGTTTCCAGTAAATCTCAATTTACTGATAGACCTGAAGTGAGAACGTAAATTCCTCTGGGATTAGCTAGCTGTGACTTAATATATGTGTTTAATATGCACTATTATCACTTGGTAAAACGAAAGTCGTCTCCGTAGTGTCAACAGTTCCTTTAACACTAATTTTATTCGGGATGTTGGCTTAGACCTGGCCGTAAACGTTAAAGTTTATTATTCGTCAGTATTACTGGCTCTTGCTACACACACACACACACACACACACACACACACACACACACACACACACACACACACACACACACACACACACACACACACACACACACACACACACACACACACACACACACACACACACACACA